>CM076576.1:895317400-895532399 GCA_034641835.2 Pinus albicaulis
ACAGCTTTGGACCCCTGTACCTGAAAAGGGGCGGCAACGCCGCCCGAAATTTAATCGCTGCCGTGGGGGGTCCAGGGGGGGGCTGAGCCCCCCGGCGGGAGCCTCGGCGCGCCCTGCTAAAAATAGATGTAAAATTGCCTTGTAAAAGTATAGTAATTTCTAGTCAATCCGCCGTTCATTAGGCGAATGATCCGACGCAGAAGTTATGCTTAGATTAGGCTTTTTTGCCTCGTAAGGCAACTCCCCTTGTATATATGGGGGCATTGTATTAATGGGCCGTGTATTGTGTGTGTATTCCCTGAGCGGATGTGTATTCCCTGAGCGAGAAACGTAGAGGGAGACTAGAGAGGGAGACTGTGAGAGAGAATAGAGGATATTAAAATGGATTTGTTGTAGGTTGTGTCTCTTAATTTTGCTAGATAATAGAAAGGAAGGACCGGCTGTTCGGGGTGGACGTAGCCCAAACTGGGTGAACCACTTATATCTGTGTCTCTCTGGTTTTATGTGTTTTGTGTGCATGTGTTTTCTGCATATTTTATGTGTTGCATTGCTCTGTAATATTTAATTTTCAATGGAGGTGAATATTGCGGCAAAGAGTTTGATAGATACTGTTCAGAGCATGGAATTCACAGAGATAAGATAGTTCCAAGAACACCACAAGAAAATGGTGTGTCAGAAAGGATGAACAGAACAATCATGGAGCGTGCAAGGTGCATGAGATTGCATGCAGGATTGCCTTTACAATTTTGGGCAGATGTTGTAGATACTTTTGTTTATCTAATAAACAGAGGGCCTTCAAGTTCCTTGGATGGTGGTATTCCAGAGGAAGCATGGACAGGTAAAAAGGTAAACTACTCTTTTTTAAAGCCTTTTGGTTGTGAGGCCTTTGTCCATATTAATAAAGAAAATAGAACAAAACTTGAGGCAAAATCAAAGAAATGTACCTTTATTGGATATGGTGCTAATGATTTTGGTTATCGCTTATATGATTATGAAAATCACAAAATCATTAGGAGCAGAGATGTAATATTCAATGAAAAGGTCTTGTATAGGAATCAGTTGCAGGAAAAGAAACAGGAAAAAGAAAGCAAGGAATACATGGTTCTTGATGAGATAACTGAAAAAGTAAAGGTGCCTGAAAATAATAATAATCAACAACCACAGCAGCAGCAACCACCACAACAGCAACAGGCACCTCAAACACCTGAAAGTGGTGTTAGAAGATCTACCGGGATAAGTAGACCCCCTGAACGATACTATCCTTCATTATATTATTTATTGTTGACTGATTCTGGTGAACCTGAATGTTATGAAGAAGCAATGCAGGTTGAAAGCAGGAAGAAGTGGGAGCTAGCCATGGAAGAAGAGATGGACTCCTTGATGCATAACCAGACTTGGGACTTAGTCAGGTTGCCTGCAGGAAAAACTACATTGCAGAATAAATGGGTTTACAGGCTGAAGGAAGAAGATGGAGGAAAAGAGAGGTACAAAGCTAGACTTGTGGTGAAGGGGTTTGCACAGAAGAAAGGTATTGATTTTGATGAAATATTTTCTCCTGTTGTTAAGATGACTTCAATCAGAACTATCTTAAGTCTTGTAGCAGTAGAAGATTTACATCTTGAACGGTTAGATGTAAAGACAACATTTATCCATGGATATTTGGAGGAAGATATATACATGCAGCAACCAGAAGGATATGAGGTCAAAGGGAAAGAAAAATTGGTGTGCAGGTTAAAGAAGAGCTTGTATGGCTTAAAACAGGCTCCAAGGCAATGGTATCTAAAATTTGACAAGTTTATGTCTGAACAAGGTTATACTAGATGTCACTCTGATCATTGTGTTTATCTAAAAAGGCAAAATGATGGCAGCTATATTATATTGTTATTGTATGTAGATGAAATGCTTGTTGCAGGATCTAACATGCAGGAAATAAATGTGCTCAAAAGAAAATTGGCAAATTCATTTGCAATGAAGGATTTGGGAGCTGCAAAACAAATCCTTGGTATGAGGATAACTAGAGACGGGAAAAATCACAAATTAACATTGTCTCATAATGAGTACATAGAAAAGGTGTTGAAAATATTTAATATGCAGAATGCAAAACCAGTTAGTACACCTTTTGCTAGCCATTTCAAACTTAGTAAGGAGATGTGCCCAAAGAACCAAGAAGACATGGATTATATGTCTAAAGTTCCATATGCATCAGCAGTTGGAAGCTTAATGTATGCAATGGTCTGCACAAGGCCTGATATTGCACATGCAGTGGGAGTTGTAAGC
This sequence comes from Pinus albicaulis, assembly GCA_034641835.2. NCBI lineage: Eukaryota > Viridiplantae > Streptophyta > Pinopsida > Pinales > Pinaceae > Pinus > Pinus albicaulis. The sequence goes on from CM076576.1 coordinate 895,319,678, forward strand.
AGGTACATGAACAATCCAGGAAAAGAACATTGGATGGCTGTAAAATGGATTCTCAGATATTTGAGAGGTACCACAAATCAAGCATTATGCTTTGGTGGTTCAAACATTGCTCTACAAGGATATGTTGATGCAGATATGGCAGGTGACAGAGATAATAGGAGGAGCACTATAGGATATGTATTTACTGTAGGTGGAACAACTGTCAGTTGGGTTTCAAAAATCCAAAGTGTTGTTGCACTTTCAACAACAAAAGCCGAGTATGTTGTTGCTACAGAGGCTAGTAAAGAAATGATTTGGTTACAAAGGTTTATGGATGAATTGGGTAAGAAGCATGATATGGGCACACTATACAGTGATAGCCAAAGTGCTATTCATCTTGCAAAGAACTCAGCATTTCATTCTAGGACTAAACACATACATCTCAAGTACCATTTCATACGGTCGGTATTGGAAGATGGAGAGTTGAAGCTGGAAAAGATACACACTAGCCAGAATCCTGCAGATATGCTAACAAAAGTTGTAACCAGGGAGAAACTGAGAACATGCTCAGTTTCAATTGGTCTTCAAGGATGACGATGAAGATGAGAAACAACCAAGTCCAAAGAGGAGTCATTGTCCAGCAAATGAAGCAGCGGTGGAGTTGCTACAATCAGTCTCCAAGTGGGAGATTGTTGGGTGTGGAGCCTGATTATCTTGTTTATTTTGTATCACAGCATTGGACCCCCTGTACCTTAAAAGGGGCGGCAACGCCGCCCGTAATTAATCGCTGTCGTGGGGGGTCCAGGGGGGGGCGGCTAAAAACAGATGTAAAATTGCCTTGTAAAAATATAGTAATTTCTAGTCAATCTGGGCCGTTCATAGGCAAATTATTTGATGGTAGAAGTTATGTTTAGATTAGGGTTTCTTGCCCTAGAAGAACACCCCTCGTTTTGATGAGGGTATTGTATTGCGGCTATGTATTTGTATGTGCATTCTCGGAGCGAGAAATAGAGAGGGAGACTGTGAGAGAACAAAGGATATTACAGCGGATCTGCTGTAGGTTGTGTCTCTTCATTTTGCTGGATAATAGAAAGGAAGGACTGGCTATTCGGGGTGGACGTAGCCCAAACTGGGTGAACCACGTATATCTATGTCTCTTTGGTTTTATGTCACTACTACATTTCGCGGAAATTCCATTGCACATTTCGACGCTTTTGACCAAATGTCGGAAATTTTCCCAAATTTTTTTCCATCTAAAAGCGACGGTAAGCTATACGCGTCCCTGTAAAAGTGTCGCAATACCGACACTTAAACTAGTGTCGCAATTACGACGTTTAAAGGAAGACGTCGCAATTGCGACACCATGGCCCAAAGCGTCGCTATTGAGATGACTCTAAACGTCGCAACGGCGACACAATGTCTAGGTGTCGCCATTGCGACGTTTGGAGGCACCGTCCTAATAGCGACGCCTTTTCCGCCGTCGGTATAGCGACAATTATTTTCGCGCTACATAAAAATACCAAACTTATATGGGCGCTACATAAAAATTCGAAACTTATATGCGCGCTACATAAAAATGTTTGGTATTTGTCACAATAGCTACGTTTGATATCACGCGCGCATTCGCTCTCTGCTCTTGCAGAACAACATTTGCGGTCAGCATTCGAGCTCAGCTCTTGCAGAACAGCATTTGCCCTCAGCATTCGCCCTCAGCGTTCGCCCTCAGCTCTTGCAGAACAGCATTCGCCCTCACCGTTCGCCCTCAGCTCTTGCAGAACAGCATTCGCCCTCAGCTCTTGCAAAATGGTAAGTTCTTACTGCAGGCCTTCCTCCTATAGTAGGGTTGACTCTATTTGGGTTTTTTGGTCAATTCCATTGGATTTTGTTAGGCTGTAGGGTTCTCTGTAGATGTCAAGAGTCAAGATTCAATACCCTCTATTATCTTCATCACCCAATACAAGATTTAAATTTTTCCCAAAGAAACGCTTATTAATTTGGTAGCCATTATTTCTCCCTGCTTCAAAAACCCTACATTTAAATGAAAACAAGCATTGCATTTCAACTACAAAAATCTATTAGTGTTCAAATGTACATGTGTGCTACATTAACGTCTGATGTCACGCGCGCAGTCGCCCTCCGCTCTTGCAGAACACCATTCGCCCTCAGCATTCGCCCTCAGCTCTTGCAGAACAGCATTCGCCTTCAGCATTCGCCCTGAGCTCTTGCAGAACAGCATTCGCCCTCAGCTCTTGCAGAACAACATTCACCCTGGATTCCCCCTCAGCTCTTTCAGAACAGCATTCGCCCTACATTCGCCCTCAGCTCTTGCAGAACAGCCTTTGCCCTCAGCATTCGCCCTCAGCGTTCGCCCTCAGCTCTTGCAGAACAACATTCGCCCTCAGCGTTCGCCCTCAGCTCTTGCAAAATGGTAAGTTCTTACTGCAGGCCCTTCCTCCTATAGTAGGGTTGACTCTATTTGGGTTTTTTTGGTCAATTCTATTGGATTGTGTTAGGCTGTATGGTTCTCTCTAGATGTCAAGAATCAAGATTCAATACCCTATATTATCTTCATCACCCAATACAAGATTTAAATTTTTCCCAAAGAAACGCTTATTAATTTGGCGGCCATTATTTCTCCCTGCTTTAAAAACCCTACATTTAAATGAAAACAAGCATTGCATTTCAACTACAAAAATCTATTAGTGTTCAAATGTACATGTGTGCATCACTTGTGTAAGGTATTCCTTTTCCACTTTCACATTATCCAAGAATGTGTGCAGTATAGTTCATATTTTTTGTGATTTAGATTGCCTTGAAAAAGGAAAGGTAAATTATTTCCCATGGAAAAGAAGGTTTTCCATTTTTATAGGTTGTTTGGACTTACCTGGAAAAATTTATGGTATGCCTTTCATATTATGTAGTTTAAATTTGAATTAACAGATTATTCTACATGAAAATATAATTACCTATGTGATGTCCTTCATCACTAATTAAAATTATAGGCTTTCAATTTCCTAGACTCTAACTCATCTAATGCTAAATTCTAGGTTCTCATTGGTGGATCACTCTTCCATTGATTTCCTTTCCCTCTGGATCTTGTCATACTTTAAAAGTCATCAATGATACATATATTATTTCAGGTATCCCAAAAAGCTTTATAGTAGAACATATTGTGAAGTTTTTTTGACACTTGAGGATTCTTTTTAGAACTGCAACGTGGTCTATGCTATCGAGTTATATATCAAGCAACTTGTCCTTAATAACCACACTATGAGGTAGGTTCAAACAGTTTGAACTTGTTGGGACATAGCATATGAAGTTGTGTGATGAGTCCATATCACAGGTCTATTATGGTGAAAAAAGTGAAGACATGTAATGATAGTTATTATGTTAACATTACTAGAAACATTTTCGAAATTATCCATGCTATCAAGATGTCAAAAATCCAGGCATTAGGTGTCAATACTCGTAGCTAATAGATAATAATAATAATATAAAAAAATCACAACTTTATTCTTGAAATATGATTGTTACACATTGGTAACCTAGTTCATGAGTTACTATCACCCAAAGATTGCAAAAAAAACTTAAAATATAAATTAAACCAACATGAGAATCCAACTGAGGGTTTCTCGACAAAATCATGCCATAACCTGGCATTTTGAAACCCAAATTTGAATCCATCATAAGTAATACAATGCAAACTCAGATGGATTTTCAATGCATGTTTGCATGCTACACTTATTCTCTGTCTAGATATCATTTTTTAAATGGAACCATTAGTCGAGCCCACAGTCCTTTTTATGTGAAAAATTTCAGCTCTATTTGAGCTCTTTTTTGCTCCACCACCTCCATAAACCAGTGTTACATGGGGTCTCGCCCCCCACCTAGGGGTCTAGATTCCTCGCCCCCTCGCGCTCCGGGGTCTTGGGGACTTCTAGGGGATGTTTCCCTCACGCCCCCTCACGTCCCCTCACCGCCCCTTTTAGTTTATGGTTTCGTGTTAAAATTTGATGTGCCACTTAGCATATTTGAGAATCCAAGTGATTCTGATTGAGATGGTGACATGGTTGATCTTGATATATTCGTGCAGAAGTTGGATGCAGAGACTAGTGGGGCATTAACTTGAGCATTTATGCTCATTTATCAGTATGATGATATCATTTGATATTCATATGTTATGTTTTATGTTTTATGTTTGAGACATAACTTATTTGCGTTTAAGTTTTATGTTTCAGACTTGAGTTGTAAACTTCAGTTTAAACTCTATTTTGAATCTTGATATAATATGTCATATGATATCTTAAACTTTATTTTCATTGTACATTGTTAGTAGTTACATTAATGATTATATAGTTACAAACTTACACACTTACATGCATGATTGTATGATGTATGTTTTAACTTTTAACTTTTAAATTTGTTTCAATTATATGATTCATCATTCATCGATTTGTAATTTTATCATTTACGATTTATCTTTCATGATGCAAGTGTATGATGACTGTATATACATTCCTTGCAAAAATATAGTTACATTTTAAATATTAAATTTTATAATTTTTATGACCCTGACGTCCCCCCACGTTTCCTGAAAATTGGTAGGGAGCTTTTGCATAGGCCGCTCCCGCGCTCCCTCGTCCCCTCGCTCCCACCTCCAGGGGACTTGGTGCAACATTGCCATAAACATATGCAAACATATATCATGATCTTGGAATCCATTACATATGTATGTGCCAATGTTCCATAATCTTGCCCCATCATCAATTTAATAAATTTCCATTGACTATCAAATTATGGAGGGGGGGAACTTTTTGCTGCAACATTTGGCTCAAAATCAGGGACCATCTTCGTATGAGGTGAATGAGAACTACAGATATTTGAAGAAGTAGATTAGTGCCTTTTCATCTAGCCATGGAGTCATATACAGTCATCCATCACAAAAATTTGTCTTTGTTCATTCTCACCTTGAAAGTTGCAAAAAATCATGCCCTAATTGAAACGACACTAAATTTGAAAGATATAATAAAAATGCAAGCTAGAAGTGCCCTATTAATACAAAGGTAAAACCTTCCTACCTATGCTAACTGAGATAAATTTTGATTGAATAGGAAACATGATGTTTCCTATGGAGTTGATCCAACAACTTGTTAAATGTATGGGACTAAATCATGCATTTGATTTCCAGGGAAACATGCGCATGAAGAGAAAAAGTGTAGAATTAATGGAAAATCCATACATGCCACTTATAAAAACTACACCGAAAGGTCAAAAAATACTTAAGGCCTTAACTTAATTTGAATCAAAAAATGACAAAACAGGATTAGTGAAAACATGAGAGTGGTGTGGGTGAACAACATAAATAAAAAGTGAAGATACCTTTCCCCAAGATGCCTTTGTCACCGTTGTATGAAAACATGTTTTCCTTTCCCTTTATACATGCAAGTGAATGCATTATAGGTATGGTGTTTTCCCAGAATAGGAGAAACCTACTTAAATATATCATTTGTGGATTGAATGTTTGGGTGCCTTAATGTGCAATGACATGTTTCCAGGACTGAATTCAATGCAAGGCATATTTGAAACTCTAACTGTGTCTTCCGGTGTCTTATTAGAAATTATTTCAGTTTTCATTTTGTGTTTTCAAGTTAGATATTGTTTTCAAGTTTTTACATTTATAATTTTATTGCAATGTGGCAGACTGATCAGAGCAGTGCAGGAACAACCCCGAGACGGGATGATCGCGGAAAGAGGCCAGCGGAAGAACATGTAAAGTGCCAGCATTGCTCTATCTTCAGGTATTTTAGTTATTTACATAATTGAAATAATATTAATTTTGTTAAAATATGCAGACACCTAGCCATGGTACGCCTGATGATTCCCTCTTTGAGGAAGAGCTTTTTTCATCCCTATCTCCAGTGTTGTTGTTGCAAAAAAAGGCACGAGATGCAACGTCGGAATTTAATGCTTTGATAGATGCGCCTCAAACACGTGAAATAGAAGAGAGGATACAACATCTTATGAGGCAGCTAAATAGATATCAGGTAATAATAAAAAGTCAAAAGGATATTTTTTTTGTTTTGCATGAGATGAATTGTGATAGTTTGATTTTTAATTTTTACATTGACTAAACTAACAAAAAGTTCTTTTGTATGTAGCGTTTTCTGGCACTTGCTGAACCCGGTGTTGGTGGTAGTGGGACACAAGGGCAAGAGATTGCCCAACAACCCTCTCGTACACCTTCTGCTCCTTTAGGTGCTAGCCAAGAAACACACACGGTGACACCCGATAGCTGAACGTGTTGGCAATGATGAGGCTGATATGGCCAGCTACATTATTGCGTTTCCTGGAGCTACACGTGTCAGCTCCACAGGGACCATTAATGGCACGTTGTTGGTGAACGATGAGGGTGTCCCTATAAATCATGTACAACTCCCAGGTAAATTTTAATATTTTAACTATTTCATGTACTTTATCTAAAACATATTTATCATGATTTTTATTTTTAAATTAATGATAATATCTTCTTTTTCTTTTGGTTTTATTATGTGTAGGAAACAATGAGTTCTACAGGATTCTGGAGAGCCATGCGTTGGTAATTTTTGGCCCAACCATACGTACAGGGTGGAATTCCCAGAATTCCAACTTGAAAAAAGAACTTTTAGATTATCTAGAAGCCCTTTTTGGGGTCGGCACATTTGACAGAAAAGCGGTGGCTCAGGTAGCCGGCAAATATTTGAAATATACCAGGGACACCTATAGGACGTAATTGCAATTTAACCCTAGATATGAGCGTCCTCTCGCAGTTTCAGAGAGTGAGTGGAGAGCACTCATCCATGACGGAAAAGAGAAAAGGGCAAAGAAAGAAGGAAAAATGCCAACTGGACCCGCAAGGTAAATTACAACTTTAATTCAATAACTTTAATTTTCTTTATGTCTAAAATAAAAGTGTGCTACGTCATATCTGACTTCAATCTTTTGATGCTAGGTTGCCTGACACCTCAAAGGCAACCAAAGTTAGGATTGAGAAAAAGGGCCATCACAAGCTCGGCCAGGGTGGCTACTTGAAATTAGCTGCAAGAATTGTAATTAAGTAGCTAAACATCTTATAATTAATTGTATCACCTTCCAACGTTTTTGTAATCCTATCAGATATGATTAAAAATACACAATCATATATAATGTAGGGTGATGACTTTGGAACAATAACTACAAAGGAAGATAAAAATATTGCTTTCCGTTTTGGCTATCAAGCTGTAGTTGAACGTCGCAGAAGCTTGGGGCAGGTCCCAAGATCTACAATGCCTGATAAGGTAAAACATTAACCTTTCAATATTTTTGTTTTCGTCCAGAAATTTAATGTCTAACAAATTTGTTTAAATCAGGGGAGCAACACTACCGACGAGGTAAATAACCCATTTTTAGAGCCAGATGTAGATGATCCTCTCGTGCAACCTGATCATTGTAGTGGGGACCAGGCCGACAATGCTGCTATCAGTGAGGGCCGTGACGGTAATTAATTTCCACTTATAATTTTTCCTAATTATACCTTGATGGTTGTCCTTATAACGTTTTTTGTTTATATGACAGAGAATGTTTCCCTTGAGGATCTTACCACCAGAGAGGAAGACAGGGCAACAGTCCCAACGGCGACAACTGGTGCACCAGGTAAATAATCTCATTGTAATTTTTTTTATTAATATTACCGAACTAGTTCAATGATATTTAAAAACTGATAATTAAAATTTAATTATTATCTGTTTTTGGAGGCGATGCCCCGTCACTGGATGAGACCAGACATCGTGACAATGCAACTAGGTCAGCGGCGACAACTGGTGCACCAGGTAAATAATCTCGTTGCAATTTTTTTTATTAATATTACCGAACTAGTTCAATGATATTTAAAAACTGACAATTAAAATTTAATATTATCTGTTTTTGTAGGCGATGCCCCGTCACTGGATGAGCCCAGACATCGTGAATACGCAACTAGGTCAGCAATGCGGGTTGAAAGGCACGAAACAGGAGCAGAGCACGATGATATTGATGATGTAATTAGGAGCTTTAAAAATAGGAAGAAGAAAAAGAAAATTTGACAATGTAAAATATTGTATTATTATAAGACGAACGTTACCATACTTGGAACATTTTTTTGCGTTATATAAAAAACTCATTTATCATACTATTTTTATGTCAAGCATTAATTGCAATGTTTCCTTGCGTACTTTTTGTTGAATTGTTTTTTTACTAGTTATTGAATATTTTTTTTATGCTCATGAAAGTAAAAATTGAAATATAGATTGGGTATTGGGGAATTGAGAGTGATGTGAGGGGGGGGGAGGGGCCATAAGAGCTTCCACCTTCATGTGGTTGGCCCTTTTTAGTAGAGAATAATTTATTGGAGCGATTTAATCTTGGAGCAAACCTCCCTTGATCCAGCGTAGCAACAAAAAAGTCACTGTTGACTTAGTTGCTACTCTTTGAGATCGTGGGAGGCTTGTTCCAAGTTCATGCGACTCCAATAAATTGTTCTTGAAACGAAGAGGAGCTTATTCAGGTATGTTTTGACATTTTCAAAATATGTTCTAACATTATCATAAGAATGCATCTTAGAGTAAAAAATACCACATCAATTACTTGTATTTATTGTATAGATAATGATGGATTTTGATTGACTTGGCAGTGCAGGTACAAATCCTCTTGCATCATGAGCAATACAACTTGTCAACCAGGGTCATGTCCAGGATATTTTTGCTTGTGCGCTTGACATTTTGTAAGTTCCTTTCCAGTTCATAATTCAATATTAAGCTTGTGCACGATTATTATCTAGGTTTTTTGTATGTGTTTTTTCATCTATTTGATTGTAAGCAACTATGCATGTTTCCTGTTGTTCACTATGATTTCTCCCATTACCACTCCCGGGATGAATCCGACTTTATTGTTACATAGGTTACTTTATTGTTACTATGATTTCTCCATTTACGATTTCATAGGTTACATCATGTAAAGTTGTCAATCTCAGATTGGTGATGAGCTTTAGTTCTCCAGATTTGGGGCTTTTCTGATATTTTCTCCCTCATGTCATTCCTGCATCACCTCGTTGTTTGAGCATGCCAATTGTCTACCACTTGTACCAAATGGCACATGTCAATCCCTGAGTGGTGCCACATTTCACCTATTTTCAGTGAGAGTTTAGGGTTTCTCTAACATAGCTTCAGAAATCTGATTCAGTGCCTACTTGAATATTGTCACATAATACTTATGGTTTGGATTGATGAGCATGTTCTGAATGGTTGGTTGATTCATAAGAACCACCCATAAATCTCCCTTCCTCTAACACACACAAAATAAAAATTTCTTTGACAGGAGACAGAGTTTCAATACTTTGAAAACAAACTTCTATTCCCTTCAATAACTCAAAAAAAAACTATTACACTACTTCCTCACTAAGAGGGATTACAAAATTATGACTGCTACAAAACGCAGTGCATAAAACCAACTCACTGTCTATTCAAAACAAACATACTCTGTCTCTAAGACACTCTGCTGTGTTTTTCCCTTTCGCACTGCTGTGCATACACACTTAAAAAGTTACACTCAATTTTTCACTTTTTACACACTGCTATGTAATAAAAAATTTGCGTACTGTCTATAAAAAAAACTACCAAGCTTTTTCGACCTTTTTATTTTTATATGAAGGAATATATAAAACATATTATAATAAACCCTCTTTTAAAAAAAATAAAATTAAAACTAAATTCTATGGCCCACCTTTCATTTCGCATATGATATATATATAACATATGTATATATTAAACTATCAAAACATTAAAGAACCCTTTCCGTCGGACTTCAAAAGTCTAAATAGATTGAATTTCAAACCAAATTCGCGTTCCAAAATGGGATGTTGACGTCTACCTAATTTTAACTCGAATTCTCAATCCAATGTGCCCTATAAAAAATTCGGGTCCGGTTTTCAGGTTTTCAGATTCCCTTCAATTTCATGCGATCCAATATTAATGCTCCACGTGTCCTCCTTTTGAATTTACAAAACTGTCGGGTAAATTTCTGTTTGTTTAATTTCTGGTTGGTGAATTACGTTAATGCTGGCTGTTGTGTTTAAATACAATCCTGTACAGAAATATGGCTGTGGCCGTCTACAAAAAAAACTTGCAGGAATTTTAAATGCTGAATTAAATTTCTGGATGGCATGCAAGCAACCTCCAAAAAAAAATGTTGCTGCTGCATCCGTCCTTCTGCTGCAGCAGTTGAAGTTAAAATTCAACAGCACGGGGTTTAATAAGTGAGGGTGTAAAGGTAACTTTTTGTCGATAGTACTGGATTAAGATCATCTATTCATTTTTGTAGGGTCTTATGGTGTTTGGTTTTTTGGTTTTGGGTTGGGCTTATTGAGTCTAAGATAGTTTTTGAGTGAAAAAATTGCTATCAGGTATTAAAAATTTTTGGTTCTTTTGTCAAAATTTATGAGCTTGTTAGGAAATACAAAACTGACAATGGTTGTATCTTAAATTTGTGGAAAATAATTTGAAATGAAACCTTTTTGTTTAGGTTGTTGCAGCAGGTGCAAAACCCATTCAAATTACTAGGGGCATTGACAAGACAATAAAGGCCCTTGTTTCGGAACTCAAAATTTTGTCAAAGGAGGTAAACGCTTGCCTTTGGAGTAGGCTGGTTTTCCTTTTTGCTGATGGTTTGGTGTATCTAATTGAATTAGTTGCCTAAGGTATTTTTGGTTGCAAACTCCTTTTCATTTTTCATACGGTATTGGCCTTGTGGAATACATTTGATTGTGTGGTCTTGTTAGATCTACAACATTTGTAGTTGTTTAGTCTTATGGCCGAGGTGCACTTTTATTATGGAAATAGTTGATGCAATATTGTCATTTAATCCTTACTGCAGGGTAGCATGTTGAGAAGTTTTTGTGAAACATTTGGTATTCAAAATGACACTTGATCCTATACAGCATCATGCACTTGACTTCAAAATTCATATTCAAAGTGTGCCAGACAATTCTTGCAAAATTTCAAATATTTATGTTGTTTTAAACCATTATCTTTTTCATGTATTGGATGCTGAAAATGTGAAAAAGACTTTGGTATGAAACCAGCGGGTGAATAATTTCCAGCAAAACAACCACTTCCAAGACATGATTTAGAAGTAGAACATATGTACTTATGAAGCATAGAAAGATATCCTTGATGCATTGTCAATGTTTGGCTAGGGTTATTTTTGGAGAAAATAACTCCTTGTTCCTAGAATAGTGATCTTCAATACAAGTAAATGCCAGAGAAGAGAGATCATCATGTGACGCAACAAAACTGAAATTGGACCCCTAAGGAGAGCTGGTGTGTCTACAATCGCTCTGTCAGCATTTTCCCTTGGTTTACCCTGTTCTTTTCCTCCGACCTGAGTCTTAATTGACTTCTTCTTTCTTCGGGTTTATTTATCAAATTCGTAGAATTTGATAAATAAATACTATCCACAATGGTTGGACTTTAATTTATATTCCCGACTTTATATTATCTCCAGTCCTTATAACCAATGTTTAACTTTCAACACTTTGTATTTATACTCCACGTTTCTTTTTAAATAAATAACTTGTAGTGAACTTTCGGCTCTATATTTCACCACCCAGCCTTACAACAATCACCCTCCAGACTTATGCTAATTATCAGCCAATCGTTTAATTAAAAAATTTCATTATACTCCGGCCCCACCTATATATATCAATAACCAATCAAACACTCGTATCGTACCTGGCTATCCTCCGCACACCTTAGTTAACCTCCGGGCAAGTTCAACGTGCGAACACCGTCCGATGGCCCTTCTCCAAATCAACGACTCTTGGCAATTTCACTCGGCTTCCAACGTCGGGCTTTAACGTGCGATGGCGTGGGTTAAACGGTTGTTTGCCGGGGTCACTTCGCCACGTGTCGCATTCCCTATGGAATCGCTCGCGAATAGGAAATACCGCCTACTCCGCAAAAGCGGTGCGATATGGGCAACCAACTTTTGTGATTCCGCTCGTGGTTTTGGTAGAGGGCTTGACCACGGGTGCATGTCTGGTTCCGCTATCCTTTTGTTTTTTAACTCATGTCCAATCCTCGGGTCAGGTTCCGAAAGCACAACAATTTTGTCTCTTTATTAAGCGGGATTTTAACATGTGTATTATCAAAGAAAACCAACACAAATTTTATAAGAAAATTGTTCAAAAGTCGAGCCCGCCGGACTTCAAACGGCGATAAACCATAATTCAAACCAAATTCGCGGTCCAAAATAGCCTGCTGACGTCGGCCAATTTTGTGACGCGAATTTCTTATCAAATTCGCCCTAATATTTTACGGGTCCGGATTTCCACTGCGCGAGCGGCCCAAACAAAGATCCGCTCCAATCAATTTTTGCCACGTGTCCTTAATAAAAACTTGCCCTGCTCCCGGCTGCGGGTGCATTCGATGGCATTTAAGGTGATGGGACATGGATATGGCGATTTCATATCATTCGCATTAACATTTAACGTTGTTCAATTAAGTTTTCACATCAAATCTACATTAATTAATTTTTAACAATGTTCAAGATCGGACCTCCACTCCTCTGAGCGATTCCGCACGCTCCAATTTGATCCGACCTTCGGCTCTCATTATTAATGATCAGAGATTCATTATGACGGCCGTCCTTTGATTGCATTGCAGACGGGTCGACATAAAAAATGGCGTTTAGCCATGGTTTTTCAGACAAGCCGGTTGCTGGATTACACTGTCTGGTAACTGCGATGATAAGGAGAAGTGGGCAGCGGAACTTCTGCCTAGACTTTGCTGCATATTTCCATTTCTCTCGGTTCTGTACTCTCTGTCTGTCTTCCTCTGTTAATTGGAATTCTGCTTCTTCGTCTCTTGTCCCCACTGCGATTGCACCCATGCCTCGCGTGCGTCATAGGATGCGTTGCCGCAGGGGGAGCACTAGAGGTCAATCCCGACGCGTTCCATCCAGCACCTCAACAGAGGCTAGTTCACCTTCTCCCACGACGCGCACTGCACAATTTTCCTCTGATTGCACTCTCAACGGCCCGCGAATCACAACTGTAGTCACTGTGGTCTTCCGCGAGGAGGCCCAAACGCAGGAAGAATGCACCCGTCCGGCGGGTCTGAGCGGGTTTTAATTTGTTTTTCTTGCTTAGCAGGCCCAGTTAATTGGGCTGCTTTTAGTTTATTTTACTGTGCTGGACCTTTAAGTAATATTTTTGAATTCTGTAAATTAAACGTTCAAGACTGGTTTCCCCGTATGAGGGCAGTCTTCTTAATTTTTTGATTTTTGATGACAAATTTGCCATGAGTATGGCCAGGCAATGTTTTTGACTTCGGTGTAATTTTATTCGCAATGTTAATAGATTAACTTTACTTAGAATTCTCACATGATTAGCGGTTTTCTTGATCTGTTCAAGGATTTTGGGTACTTTAATTTGTATTTGGAACAATGGACATCGGTACTCTATCTGTTGCTTTACTGTTCTACATACTACTATTTCACTTTCTTATAGATGCCTCGGGAATATTTGAATGCTTTCTCAGATTGTCGATAATCTCCATGTGGACCGTTACTGGATTTTATATCATGTCCTTGTATGTGACATGGGGTATTTTTCTATCATTGTCTGGGGTGGGACTTCCACTTTTCTGGATGGATATTTGGGTTCCAATCTTAGGATGTGAAAATGTAATGACTTCATGGACTGTTTTACTTCATACAATATATTCAAAACATCATTTTTTCTCTTGTGAAAAAAAAAATGATTAATGTTTATCACTCTGCCTTCAAAACTAGCGATGCTGGTCTATGTTGCTGGTTTATTGATATGGTCTGATGGTCTTTTTATATTTTGGACATATCACACTCCTCATATGATTAGCGTTTTTCTCTGTTCAAGGATTTTGGGTACTTTAATTTGTATTTGGAACAATGGACGTCGGTACGTACTCTATCTGTTGCTTTACTATTCTACATACTGCTATTTCACTTTCTTATAGATGCCTCGGGCATATTTGGATGCTTTCTCAGATTGTCGATAATCTCCATGTGGACCGTTACTGGGTTTTATATCAAGTCGTTGTATGTGACATGGGGTATTTTTCTATCATTGTCTAGGGTGGGACTTCCACTTTTCTGGATGGATATTTGGGTTCCAATCTTAAGATGTGAAAATGTAATGACTTCATGGACTGTTTTACTTCATACAATATATTGAAAACATAGTTTTTTCTCTTGTGAAAAAAAAAATGATTAATGTTTATCACTCTGCCTTCAAAACTAGCGATGCTGGTCTATGTTGCTGGTTTATTGATATGGTCCGATAGTCTTTTTATATTTTGGACATATAACACTCCTCACATGATTAGCGTTTTTCTCTGTTGCGGGATTTTGGGTACTTTAATTTGTATTTGGAACAATGGACGTCGGTACTCTATCTGTTGCTTTACTATTCTACATACTGCTATTTCACTTTCTTATAGATGCCTCGGGCATATTTGGATGCTTTCTCAAATTGTCGATAATCTCCATGTGGACCGTTATTGGGTTTTATATCAAGTCCCTGTATGTGACATGGGGTATTTTTCTATCACTGTCTGGGGTGGGACTTCCACATTTCTGGATGGATATTTGGGTTCCAATCTTTAGATGTGAAAATGTAATGACTTCATAGACTGTTTTACTTCATATAATATATTCAAAATAGCATTTTTTCTCTTGTGAAAAAAAAATGATTAATGTTTATCACTCTGCCTTCAAAACTAGCGATGCTGGTCTATGTTGCTGGTTTATTGATATGGTCTGATGGTATTTTTATATTTTGGACATATCACACTCCTCACATGATTATGATTAGCATTTTTCTCTGTTGCAGGGTTTTGGGTACTTTAATTTGTATTTGGAACAATGGACGTCGGTACTCTATCTGTTGCTTTACTATTCTACATATTGCTATTTCACTTTCATGGACTGTTTTACTTCATATAATATCTTCACTTTCATGGACTGTTTTACTTCACTGTTGTAGGGTTTTGGGTACTTTAATTTGTATTTGGAGCAATGGACGTCGGTACTCTATCTGTTGCTTTACTATTCTCTACAGGTTTGCTATTTCACTTTCATTGATTTGTTGCTTCATATAATATATTCGGCTCAACGTTTCGTCTTTTAAATTTAAAATTTTTTTAAAAATTGAACCCTCTGACCGGTCCTGCAGCCTTGTAAACGTCAGGCAAACCGCCAGACCACATTCGGAAAAACTGATATGAAAAACGTGGAAAAGCGACAACTGCTTGTGGACCACATATCTTGGCATTAGACATCACCCCAGAGCGATCCCGGAAAAGTGACGTCAACGTGGAGCCGGCAAAACCGGAGATTGGTTTGCGTCGGGAAGAAGCGGCATTAACAATCAGTTACGATTTTGGTCAGAATTTACTGACAGTTTACAAAGAAGATTTAGGCAGCGTCAACGTGGTTACGTTAGTGAATTGCGACGGTTTGTGTCGGAAAAGCATTTCATCATGTCAGACATTTCTTCGAATGCGACCGGGTTTACCAAGCAATCGGAGAAGCGTAACTGGTTTGTGAAGCGTGGAAAAATTATTTTATTAGACGACGGAAGAATGTGCGATAAATGGGCTGCACTGCGTCGTGGAAGCAGCCGACGACGCGACTGACATCACGCGGTTGTAAAGCCGGCGTCTCAGCTCTTGGCGACTATGTCAGAATCAGCGACAGTGATTGGCGAAATCAGAATTTCCGCCAGATATCGATGTGAACTTTGTAGCCATTCATGATCATGGATGCGGCATGTCTGATAAGTCAGTGCGCGATAACAGATGAAGATACAGTCACAGTGAAGTACATTTGTATCTGCGGGTAGCATCAGGCTGGAGACATCCTGTAATAGAGTGGGGACTAGTGGCTAGATAAATAAAACTAAAAGAAAAAACATCTTAATGAGTCAAAGAATATTTAGATATCTACAGGAACAACCACAGTATGGACTTTGGTATCCTAAAACTTCAATTTGACAACACCTGCAGAGTCATGATTAGGCAGTATGGACAATGAGGAAAAAACTTTAAAATTAAGAGTCTTTTATCAGGAGAGAGATGCATTGACACTGGATTAACTTAAAAACAACATCTATCTACATCCCTCATGAAGCAGAATATGTGTACTTTAAATAAACATCATTACCACAAATCCTATTAGGATAAATATTATCAAGACATAAGAAAGAATAGCAATAGTGAACCTATCTCAATCAAATGTGATAATACAGTGCTATAAGTATATCTAAAAATCACCTTGCTTCTCAAAAAAACTAAATATATCCCAATCAAGTATCATTTTCTAGAACAATGGCTGAGAATAAATTAAAAATAAATTATGTAGCAAAAGAGCAGACAACGAATATATTTACTAATTGCTTGCGAAGAACCATTTGAATAATTGAAAGCTGAGATAGGGTAAATGTCACATGATTTTCTCCTCTATGAAGAAAACAGTTTGGGGAAGAACAAAACAAATATCATTCTCGGAGTCAATGACAGGAAGCTGAAAGCAGTCTGGGATCAGGATTATGAAAATCACATTAAACAAAGGAGTCGATAAAGGTGAAAGAAGGTATCAGTGGTCGACAGGAAAGAAGTGATGAACCGTGAACTAGGCATGGAAACAATTATTTAGTAAATCATGATCAAAAATAAACTACCATAGGAAATTAAACCATATTAGTATTAGGGAAAACAAACATGAGAAAGAGATCCTAAGAACATATAGAGAAGTGTGTATAATGCAGAGACTATGGAAATGTTTATCATTGATGTAAAGGAGGAATGAAAGACTTGGAGAGAATATAAAAATAAGAACAACGAAAGATAAAACTGAACCAAGGAGAAAGCGACAAAGCAGCAGCAAAGAAGAGGAGAGCATCAAAGAAAACAAGAAAGCCGAAAAGGCGAAGCGGAAATGGCTGTCGAATATTTCGGTCGAGCAGAAAATGACCGAAGAAGAAATGAATGAAAAAGCACATGAAAGCGGTAAAATTACAGGCGGGAAAAATAGTAGAATCTGAAGGAAAAGAAAAAGCGAGCGAGTATGGTAAAGCCAAAAGCCAAAACGTTCCTCTGTTAAAGGCGAAATTCTTAACACGAAGGCGAAGCAACATTCCACATAAGATTGGGATATTATACAGTGGTGTCATGACCTACGACATTATTATTGAGAGATCATTACCAGCCGGAAAAGTTTGCGCCTATATGTTATACCAACGTGTAGGTATTAAAACGAACTGGTCATTGTTACATTTGCAAAAACAAAAGAAGTAATATATAAGGTGGGACCCTTATCAATATCAGAAAAAGGTAGCCAGTGAATCATATAAATGAAGAATTTGATTGGTGAACTCAGACCGATGGGTCTATAAATCATCATTTTAATATGTGTTTGATTCACAGCGAAGCAATGGGCATCGCATGACGCAGACCTTGAACACGATATTAAAATTACGATTTAGTTGAAAATGAACCAGATGGGCATATATTTATAATCATATATATGATTTGATGATGATGATAGCGTCGGAAAAAGGTGAATAGTTATCTGTTGAAATTGATGCGATCGATCTGATGAACGATGAAGGATAATACACTAAATATCGGAGAAAAAGCGTGTGTGAACATACAAAACAAAGAAGTGCGTTAGTGGAAGTTTCAGACCAATGGTTATAAACGTGATTTTACAACAGATTTGGGATTCCACGTCAAGCAAATGATTCGCCAGCGCCGGAAAAGTGGGTAAAACGAAAGTGTAATCGCGCCGGGCAAAGGCGGCTGCATTCTGATCAATTGTGTCGAAAACCTCTGGAGGAAATATATCACATCGGCAGGGCAAGTGGGCGAAAAGGGCATACAATTAAGTATTAACGCAGTTCTTTATTGTTATAGTGAAGTGAGTTTGTTTTCATTTTATAAAGTATAAGGAGTATTTGAGGAAAAATGTACGCGTGGATGCAGCAGACCCACAGGCCTTAAGCTTAAAATTGGAAGGTGATTGTTAACCTTGTCAGATTGCAATGATATGTGGGCATATAAACAAAGCCATGGTGTATGTATGTTCCATGAACACCACATCTGTGCTCAGACACTTCTTTGTGTAGCGTTGAGTACCCAGATTTGAAGTCAACAATTATACTCTCATGACTGATATAAAAACAGTTACAAATGTATGACAAGAACATTTACCTGCAATGAGTGAGAATGAAAAAACAAGCAAGAAAAAGGACAAAAACCACAGTCAAAAGACAAGAATGCTTGCAGCAAAGAGCTAAGATAATTGGCTGAGTTCTCATTGTATTGAATGTAAATGTGTTTAATTATATTGTGTGATGCATTGCGTCTGGGAGAAGACAGCTCCATGTGTTGGTGTGCCTCGGTTCTCTTTGCTGGATACAGGCAGGTCAAGAGAATGGAAGGTGAGGCAGAAGTCATATTTGTTACTCAAAATTCTTTGTGAAATACAAAATTTCATGTGAAGACTCTATAAATAATATCAGCTGGATATGTAAAAGAGGTTAGAGAGTACAAATATGGTGAATACAGAGTACTAGAAGAGTGAGGCGAGAGAAGATTAAGAAAGAAAGAGCGAGAAAGAGATCTGTGAAACAGGCGATGTCACAGATGAGAATGACAAGCAGTCGGTTTGATAAATTGAGGAAGTTGGAGACTTCCCTATCAAGTTGTGACTTGATGGCCATCCCAGATTAATAGTTAGGCAGGTTGGAGCCTCTCATAGGTTGATTTTAGCAAAGTGAAGAAGGGAAGTTAAATTCTTCACTTCTGAGGTTATTACTGTAAGTGGGATTTGAACCTCACAATGATTTGTGATTTCTTGAAAAATAATTAATTGAAGGATTTAGACTTACAGCACATCCTAGCAACTAATACAAGATGTGATTTCTCACTTGCTGGTTTCTTTTTATATCTAGTATCTTACGATGTTTATATGTTAAATCGAAATTTAAATATCATCGCTTTAGCCTTTCTTTATATAAACGTTAAGTCATTGTTCACTGTATATTAATACTTGCTGCTCACATTCTAAGATTGCTGTATAATAAAGTTGGTGTAAATGAAGAATTTTTAATAAATTTAATGAACATTTAGAGTCATAAATATTATTTATATTCTTCCCTATCTCCAGTTTAACAAGGTTCAACAATTATAAGATGAAATTATTAAACCGCTTTATTTACAAATCTCATGTCATTTATAACTATTTATACTAACGAGACCTTTAATCACTTGATTATGGATAATTTAATAATAGATGTACTTTCAAAAGCAATAAGCGTTGACGGTTTGTGTGTGAAATCCCATGATGCATTTTGGTTTAAAAGTTCTTTCAAGTCAATGATCATTATTTGATTCTATCGTGAAAAAATGAATCACTTAATTATGTTTTTTTCTTCTGTTATATTCTTGAACAAAAGTTTAATGTTTTACATTAATTTTTACCTAATACACGAAAAGTTTAAACACCTTAGACATATATTATTCATATTAAATAATATGGTGATTTGAAGATCACCATGAACTTGTTTAGTTTTTATTTTATATTACATATTTATGATTCTATATTATTTCTCTCATTAAAAAAGCAAGACTAATGTTTTACCTTTGTAGCACATAGATACAAAAAAATTAAGTAAATGCACACGTAGTGTGTCGCTTAAAAAGTGTATTGTTTTTGTTTCAACTTTTCGAATAAATTTTTTTAAGAGACAGGATTTGTTTTGTACTTTTCGTTTGAAGTAGGTCTAAAGTTTTGTAATCTCTGTTGAGGAAATTACGTAATAGTTTTTTTAAATTATTTAGAAATAATTTTCAAAATTTACAAAACTCTGTCAGTGAAAATTTTTATTCTCTATGTTAAAGGGAAATGTTATTCTATCCATAATTGGTTACGAATTCTGGAAATTCCGAATAAGGAGTTTTATTAAATTAATAATATGTTATAGATACAAAAAGTTTTTGATAAATGAGTTATTTGAAATATTGAAATTATTATGAGTTTTCTTAACATGAAGTAATGTATATTTTCTTGCAAGATTTGACAACGTCTGATTGATGATGAAGAGAACCATAATTATCGAGAAAGTTGGAAGGAGCAAAGAAACATTGAAAAGTGATGGCCTACATGCAAAGCTTGCCACAGTCAAGATATGGGTTCTTACAGTGTTTCAGCCTCAGTTCTCAATAGTATTACAATAAGCGTTATTATTCTTTATTTTCTTATTCCAAATCATACGATAACACGAGAGCTTAAAATCATTAATCAACCATGGATAGTGATAATAACTGCCGTCCTTGTTAAGCATTGACGTTTTTTAGCAACAGATTTGGTGGATGCGAGTGTCTGTGGGTGAGACAAAGTGATAAGAGCCAATGATTGAAGGGATGAGAATGTGAAATTACGAGCACAAAAAGTGAGGGGTGAAAGTGTCTTGCTTTCTCAATAACTGCTGGTCAGTTTTGAATCCTCGGACTTATTTTCATAGTCATAAGTAATATTGAACGATTTGGACTATGTGATCTCGCTCAGGTTTTAGTTACATAGCGTTTAGCTTCATTGATATGGTCGATAAATTAGTACAAATCGTGAATTAATAATTGGTTTAGCGACTTGTTGCATTATGAATTGTGATGCTGTATGAAAACGCTTAATTGCGACAATACATGGGATGGCAAGAAGAATTTTAAAGTTATTGATGATAATCAGGCTGATTTTGGGTCACTTATAGATCATATGAACACAAAAAAAACTATCATATCATAGATATACTTAATAAGATTAGGTTATGTATATAACATATGTATATATATATATAACATATGGTATATATATATATATAATAGATAATCAGGGATGTAGTTCTCTGCAATATATGTAGTTCTAATATACTTTATTGGTTTATGAATATATTAATTGTGAATCATAAAGGTAGTGGTCAGTGCAATGACGTGTAAAATTAACTAGGAACGTGTGGATGTAAAGATGTGGCAAGAAGCTCACATTTGATGTATCAGTACATAATGTGTTGTGAATATCTATCAGTAAATGAAACTTTATAGAAGCGGTCCACATGTTGTTAAAACTAATACTCAAACGATATCATATGTTATTTACTCAACATCCCATGTGTGTTATGATGATATTACTAAAGATGTTATAATGAAACAAACTTAATATGAGTGTTCAGATGAAAAATCCAAAAGGCATTCAAGTTCTCCAATCAAAAATTTGAGGATCTGGGACAATCATTCCGCTTTATAAATAAGTGTGGCGTACTATTTGGCATTTTTCTGCGACATTCTTCAACATCACCTATCGATTTGGTAAAAGCGATAGAACCACAAACAATGGCGGATGTAATGGCTTGAATATGTGGATTCTTTCATCTCTTTGCGTAAGCTATTATAATAATTTTGACACTACCTAGTACATTTACTCGCATGTTGGAAGACAATGGAATGCTAATGTTGTTTGTTATAAGTTCGATCCTTCTTTAGATGTATAGAACATAGTATAATTGTATAAAATTATATATGTGATTCATGAATTTAATTTTGTTACATATTTTAGTACTAGCTGTGTCTCACTCATCAGATATAATCTGCTTTGTGACACGGTTTCAAATTGCATTCACTAATTTTTATATTATTTTTAGGATGCTTGTATTATCCGTTGTTATTTGTATACAATCGATGGCGTAGCCTAAATAAACTTCATTAATGATTATATTAATTAATATTTTCAATAAATGATACAATTGAAGATGTGATTATTCTTGTCAAATATATAATCGATGAATGAGGTAAAAACGCAACCTCTTATTGTCAAAATAAATGTGTAACTAAATAAAATATAAATTTTTTAAATGATCATTAAAAATTTATGTTTTCACATTGTTATCTAAACATAGGAAATATAGGGATTAAGCGAGAAATCTGAGACTATATTTAAGCGAAAGAAAGTTATTAACCTTATGTATCGATTAACAAGTTTGAAGGTTAATCATGATTTATATGGAAGGTATTATCTCTGCAAACAACAAGAGAAATATGGATATTAAATATCAAATGTCATTTAATGGAAACGTGACGTGCCATACTTACCAAATTATTTAATGTGCATTATCTGCGGAGTGCGCGTACTTGATCTATGAGCTATCGCACAGCGGGGAATCGTTAGGAAGGTGAACAGTGTCACCAACGTTCAACAATTGGTTCTTCTTACAGGTTTAATTTTATGTTTGTGATGGTTGAAGAAAACCAAGTAACTCAATTATTTACAAGACCATAAGGCCACCTAGTTTAGCGAATGAGTATTTGAATAAACGGGATTCATGTTGGTTAAGATCAATCGTCATACGAGAACTTCATTTGTGAATACGTATGAATGATGGCTTTAAAATACTTATGACTTTATTAATTGGTTGACATATTGAACTATATCTTTGATTATACCATGTCGAATTCAATATGAAGAAATTGTGTAACAGATAAGTGATGAAGCTCTTTATTATTAGGTTTATTATATAAATATTATGTATTATTAGGTCTAATTACGTGAAAGTATCATGGAAGGCGTTAATGGATATACAAAATCAAGTTGTTATAATGTTTGCTCTATCTGTTGTTTCAAATACATGAATTGAAGGACTTTCAGTTGGTGATGAACAATCAAAACATAAAAACATGGATTAGAATGATAGAGATGATAATACTATTAGTGATGTTTTAAGCTATTATGAAGGCACATTATAAAAGTTTCTAGATTATTCAGGTTGTCATTTTAATAATACAATTAAATATTAAAGTTTTCATATGAAATATGATTAAATGTTGATGTAATATAAAGACAGAGCTTAAAATCTGGATAAGACTATTTGAAATACTCATGCCAGAGCGCATCGTTATAATATATGAAATTGAAATCTCATCACATAAATGTGGATAAATTATTTTAAATATAAATATTTGAAGGATTTTGTATAGATATATGAATTTATTGACGATTATGGGAAGTTAAAGTTTACAAGTATATATGAGAGGAAAAGCGATGAAATAAGTAGAAATAAAAACCTAATTTAAGTAAAAATCACGTTACGTTAAATTATTAAATTTGAGTTTATTTGTGCATGAAATTATCATAAGTGGTGGATGAATTTATGTTGTCGCTTTTATACTTATAGATAAGAGTTTAAAACCTTTTGCAGCGTAATAACAAAACGTTAAACTTATAGTTTAAAATAAAACATTAGTAAACTCACTTGAACTTGAAAAATTCTTAGACTGGTAAATACTTAAATTGCGTTATAATGTCTCCGTGACATAATCAATTAGACATGATCAAATATTAAAACAGTCATATACTTTATATAGGAGTCATACGAAGTTTCTTGATACGATGATTGTACCTGTGATGATTTATACAAATCCATACAAACTTATTTTGATTAAATATTAGATAATATCACGTGAAGCGGTTTTAGCAACGAAGGCAAATCAAATGCGTATATCATTTGGGTCGAAACTTAACATTATTATTATAGAACAAAAAATTAAATTCAAGAACAATTCAGTTTTCAAATTTTTACATTTCTAGGAAATTGGATGAAAGTTTTGTGCGTTTGGTGTAGGTATTAAATATTTTTTACTTATGAAACGTTTAAAAAACACAAGAAAAATAAGGTTTGATTTCAGGTTATTCATTGGCGTTGGTGCATGTATGATCTAGGTATTAATCATCTCGACTTTGATCATTAACTCACAGTGCAAAAATATTTGATCTTTGTAAATGAAAATGGGACATTAATTAAACTACTTAGAAGCATAATAACATACACTCCATGAAAATTATAAACCAGATTGAAAAATGGTTTATATTTAACGTTATTATTATATTTTTGGGGCAAAAATTAGTATTTTAGTTAAACATACATATTAAAAAAAATATGTAACAAGTATTTTTAATAAATCATAATTAGTTTCATATGGCATTTGTTAATATGATTTTTTTTAATTAATGAATTTAATTAAAAAAGAAAAAGTATGTAAATTTTTGCATTTTATTTGTGTATACTATACAAACATTCTAAAATATTTTTATATGTATATTTATTGATTTATTTATTTTAATTTAAAAATTAATATTTAAAAATGTATACTTTTTATAATTAATTATAATATATAAGAAACCGAAGGCAAATATTGGTCCCTTACTCCCCCAGATCAAATAAATGTAAATTCAACGTTTTTTATATTTTATTATATGGATTATTTCTTTTCTATTTCTGTTCTTTTAGGCTTTATTCATTTTATTGAAGGTTTTGTTTTTTTTTTTTTCATTTTTTTTTCATTGAATTATCATATTTGATTTGTGGTTGGTGGTTGAGAGGTAGTTTTTTAAGTGGGAAATTTGATTTATGTTAACATTTTTGTTGGTAGCTGTAGGATAAGAATATTTTATTAGTGCAGTGATATATAAATTAAACTACAGAAAATTATTTTTATGGCTTAATTTATAATAAAAATTAAAAAGATGTATTTTATTATATATTTCAAGTTGTTAAAATAAATAAAATTATAATTTTATTTAACATTATTATTATATTTTTGGAGCAAAAATTAATATTTTAGTTAAACATACATATTAAAAAAAAATGTAGTAAGTTTTTTTAATAAATCATAATTAGTTTCATATGACATTTGTTAATATGATTTTTTTTAATTAATGAATTTAATTAAAAAATAAAAAATATGTAAATTTTTGCATTTTATTTGTGTATACTATACAAATATTCTAAAATATTATTATAAGTATATTTATATTAGGATTTGTCAGGATAATGCTTACTTAGTTTGGATTGGGTTGTTGAGGAAGTTGAGAGATTCTCTCAACTTCTCTCTCTAAGATTAGAATTAACTTCATCTATATGTACATATGTAATCTGGTGTGGAAAGTAATTCAATTATCATTTTTTATGTTATTCCTGTGCAGAGAGTGTTCTCAATTTGGTATCGGAGCGGCCTGTAATGTCCACTTCTTTGAATATCGAATGCGGTTTCTCAATAGCGGGAACCTTGCGTTCTGTTATCACCTGGAAGTAACCGACCTGTTACATCAATTCTGACAGTCATCCTCTGGTGTTTGCAGTTAGCCAGGGCAGCGACATATCAAACAATATGATCAGAGATTATCAAATTGCGCTTACCGTCTCTGTTGAGAATTCCGTCTCCAGCAGATCATAATTCTGTCTCCCAACAGATCGAGCTGATTCTGCTGATAAAGCGTTCGAGTCGTGGTCTCAACACTACTGATTTTACTACTGCGTGGTTGATCTCTATTTTGATTTCCGTGATTTGAGCGGATATCAGTATTAGAGTTTTGTGAATTTGAACATAGAATTGATTGGATGGTTCTCTATTTCAATTTTCTTGGTTTCTGGAGAATCTAGATGACCGTTCTTTAAGCGAGATGCATTTTAAATTGGTTAAAGACTCTGGAAGACAATCCGCCAGCGTGAAGACAAACTGCCACTTTTCTCTACCAGCGTGAAGCAGCGTGAGCTCATTTTTTTTATTAAGTTTAAGTTGCAATTTGTTTTAGATCTGCAGAGTTTTAGATTTAGCTTTTCTTTTCAACATGGAGCCACTTGTATTGGAAAAGTTTAATGGCTTTAATTTCTACACTTGGAAGGTAAAAGTTCAGTTGCAAATGATGAGTAGAAATCTATGGAATATTGTAGAAGGCTCAGAAAAAGCACCTACAGATGCTAAACAGTTAATTGAATGGGAAAAAAGAGAGGAAAGAGCCAATGCTATCCTTGGACTATCACTTGCAGATTCTCAGCTACATCTTATTGACTTAAAGAAATCTTCTACGGCAATATGGGAAGAAATGAATAAGGTATTTGGGGCAAAAGCTGTTAATGCAAAATTTTTCTTAAAGTTACAATTGTTTAAACTCCAAATGGATAGTGAGACATCATTTTCAACACACATAAATGAGTTAAGAGCTTTGATGAGACAGTTGTCAGAAATTAGTTCTAAAGTAGATGATGATGATGCAAAGGCAATTTTATTAAATAGCTTGTCTTCAAAATATGATAATGCCATATTTACTCTAAGTCAAATGCCACATCAATCACTTGATGAAATGATAGCAGCTCTTATGGCAGAAGAAAAGAAGATAGGTGGCACAAAGGCTAGTTCACATAATGAACTTGCACTATACTCCAAGGGAAGGGTGAATAAAAATAAGACTGAATGTTTTTATTGTCATAAATATGGACATACAACATTCAATTGCAAAATTCAGGCTCAAGATCTTTTGAATGGAAAATTGAAAAAATTAGCCTATTCAACATTTTCAGAAGATTCACCTGATGCAATTTATGAAGATTCTTCAAGTGAGGATGAACCTCATGATCCATCTCTTAAAATTTTCTAAAGCATGTTTTGTAATGTGATTTGCAAGTGTGTGGGATTTAAGCTTATATATTTGTTGTTGTGAGATTTGTGTAGTGCAGAACCAATTATTGAACAAATTAGCATTATTTAAATTAGTCGTTCTCGACTTTTTTCGGTGCCGAGAGAACAATTGGCTAATTTGATTGTGTGAATTTGTTATACGTTGATGGGTCTTGTTGTGCTTCGGGCTTCAAGAGCGTCAACTACAGGTTACAGTGTGAGATTCATTTGTGTAAAGGTCACTTTGTAAGATTGATCGCTGATCATATTCTGTACCTAGAATATTTTCCTATAGACTGTTGAAATTTATTCTTCGAGGTTATTTCACAGATGGAAATATTTCCATAGGGTAGTTCAGTGTCGAGACTCTTCTTCGGGAGTGTCAAGAATCTTTAATCTTACAAATTTAGCATTGATGGTCAGAAATAAGTGTACTTTAAATGGGTTGAAAGGTAAGCTTGAAGATGTGGAGAAAGAAAGAGCGAAGTCCAGACAACTGCAGAGTGGGTAGATTTGCTGATGAAGACCAGATCAGACAAAGAAACAAAAGTTCAAAGTGTTGCAATTGTGATTAAGTATTATATGTTTTGTAAAGTAATCATTAAGGGAGGGTATTAGGATTTGTCAGGATAATGCTTACTTAGTTTGAATTGGGTTGTTGAGGAAGTTGAGAGATTCTCTCAACTTCTCTCTCTAAGATTAGAATTAGCTTCATCTATATATACGTATGTAATCTGGTGTGGACAGTAATTCAATTATCATTTTTTATGTTATTCCTGTGCAGAGAGTGTTCTCAATTATTTATTTATTTATTTTTATAATTTAAAAATTAATATTTTAAAATGTATAGTTTTTTATAATTAATTATAATATATAAGAAACCTAAGGCGAATATTGGTCCCTTACTCCCCCAGGTCAAATAAATGTAGATTCAACGTTTTTTATATTTTATTATATGGATTATTTATTTTCTATTTCTGTTCTTTTAGGCTTTATTCATTTTATTGAAGGTTTTGTTTTTTTTTTTTCATTTTTTTTTCATTGAATTATCGTATTTGATTTCTGGTTGGTGGTTGAGAGGTAGTTTTTTAAGTGGGAAATTTTATTTATGTTAACATTTTTGTTGGTAGCTGTAGGATAAGAATATTTTATTAGTGCAGTGATATATAAATTAAACTACTGAAAAATATTTATATGGCTTAATTTATAATAAAATTTAAAAAGATGTATTTTATTATATATTTCAAATTGTTAAAACAAATAAAATTATAATTTTTATTTAACTTTATTATTATAGTTTTGGGGCAAAAATTAATATTTTAGTTAAACATACATATTTAAAAAAACTATGTAACAAGTTTTTTTAATAAATCATAATTAGTTTCATATTACATTTGTTAATATGATTTTTTTTATTTAATGAATTTAATTGAAAAGGAAAAAATATGTAAATTTTTGCATTTTATTTGTCTATACTATACAAATATTCTTAAATATTTTTATAACTGTATTTATTTATTTATTTTTATAATTTAAAAATTAATATTTTAAAATGTATAGTTTTTTATAATTAATTATAATATATAAGAAACCTAAGACGAATATTGGTCCCTTACTCCACCACGTCAAATAAATGTAGATAACCAAAATATTGGTGCTATATCTGTTTAATTAAAATATATAATTAATATTTCTTAAGCCACAAATCAAGTTTTGATTTTTGGCTTAAGAAATATAGACATTAACACAGACATTAAAAAAAAAATAGTTATTAAGATTAATAGTAAATTTGTGAGTTCTTTTTAACTACTGTAATAATGTTCTTGTGGGTCATATCATTTTATACATTATGTATATGTGCATGTTGCTATATTTGTAGATGGGAAATTGCTTTTCTATATTGTTTATTCTATTCACCATTAATTGAAAGTTGTTTTGTTGATATCATGTCTGTTTTCTTTTATATTAGGTGATTTCCTTGTTTTATCATGGATCCAGCTATTTGGAGTTGTATTCCATTTGAAATTCTTGAAATTGTCTTCCTTTGGCTCCCTTTATCAGTTGTGATAAAGTTTAGCATTGTTTGTTAGCAATGGAAGACTGTTTTGCAAAATCCTTGTTTCTTATTGCGTTGCAAGCATATCTGTACAAATGAATTTGGATTTATGGTTCCTTCCGTCAATGATGAAGACAATTATTTTGCTGTTGAATACCTTAATCAAAATGGGCGCATATCTTGTTTTCATTTGCGATTCATAGATTCAAGATACAAGGTGGATTCTATTATTGGACCAATGGTGGTTTTATCCTTACCAACAGAATTCTCCCATTCACGAAACTATTTTGTGATGAATCCATTTACAAAGGCCTTAAAAAACATTGGGCGAATAAGAATTGGAGACTGGGGATTCTTTTCGTTATTGGAAAATGTGAGCAGCAAAAAATATGACTGGGTTGTTCTAAAACATATCTATGATAGAATGCAGTCTAAATTTTATGTTTACAGTAGTCTTGATAGGGTTTGGCAAAGGGCTGATCTTCCATTTGGTGGCAGTTCACCCCCTCAAAATGGAGTGTTTTATAGAAGTAAATTGTTTTGGCTCTATCTCGACACAGAGTATGAAGATTATCCTCGATATAGGTATACAATCTACTAGTTTGATGTAATAAAAAATGATTGGGGATTTTCATTTGTTCCAATCACTGAAATTCGTTGTATGTCATTGGAAATATGCAGGAATCGGTTGATATGTCTTATCAATGATGGCTCCACTTCTATATGGTCAATTGAAGAAATAGATAATTTTCAATTTGGTCACTCGTGTATTGAACGAAGAATTGATTACTTCGAGGATGATTGGGGCTTCAGATGGAAGTTGTTGGAAGAAATGTCTATAGATATAAATATGAAATGTCCTGGTTATCTTCCTTTTCAAACAGTCCAAGGTGTGGTTCTTATGTGCAAATGCAGTGAAGTTCCTTTCGTATTATATGACATGATGGCTGGCCTTTGCTTCCCAATAGATATTGATAATTCAACTAATCAACAAATGAATGGATTTTGGTCTCCAACGTTGCAGGATTGCAATGATTTGATCGAGTCTGGAAATGTTTTTGCAATTGCTCCGCGTATGGATTCTATAGATGAGATTCCACCATTAGATATGGACATGGAGTCTTAGGCTATTAGCCATTTTGTATTCTCTCTGTCGTCGTGGAAAATATTTCCTTTTTTTACTTTGCATACTTTTGGGTATGTATGCTAAGACTATGGATATTTATATGGCTCCATTCTGAGGGGGTGTCTTCTATATGTGTATGTAGCGGATGCTGGATATTGAATTCCATTGCAATTTGCTCGAAAATATTTATTTTTTTTGTCCCGTTTAGTCCTCTTAATTGCATTTGAATGTGTTTGGATGTTATCCATTTCTCTTTGTTTCTATAATTATAATTACTATGAATTATTTTATACATGGTGTTTCCATCAGTTTTTTCTCATTGATTCTCAAACAATGTTATATCTTTAGGTTTTTTTGATGGTATATAGTTCCAAATATCTAGATATATTTCAAATTCATATAATTCTTTTAGAATTTTGTTCCATTTATATGGATTTCCCATTATAGTTATAATATGAGACATGAGATTTAATCCTTTTTTGTTTTGGCCATTTGAAAAAATCCATTTTTCTTTTTAGCCCTTTGGTTGGAAAAATAACGTATACGGTTTTAATTTGTTTTGTGGCTGGAAAAAAAATGTGTTCCTTTTTTATCCTTTTCTATTAATTTATATTGGATATATTATATTTTTTCCATGTTTAGTGTTCTATAATAAATATTTTATATTCGTTGTAGACATGTCATCTGAAGGTACAAGCAAGCATACAAGAAAAAGGAATAAGTCACCGGCATCGCGTGACAAGTCTAATGAAAGTCGTCGTTTACGGTATCAACAAAATAAGGACACAATAAATGAGCATAGGAGAGCTAAATGTCATAGAAGAACGACTGAAACAACTCTTCAAAATGATTTTATAGTTCCTCGTAGGTATCGTACTATGGATGATATCATGGAAAGAACATTTCCACTTGGTAGTTCGTTGCCAGAATATGCTCCTCGACAGCATAATTTTATTTTTCAACGCTCTCCTGAAAATTATCATAATATTGAGGAAACATCTCGCAATAGGGAAGAACATAATATTCATAACGTGGATGAAAATTTTCACCCTAACCCTTCTGTTTCTATAATTGCATCTTGTGAGAAAGGCCAAAGGTTGCAAAATATCCATGGTGGAGGCAATGATGACATTGTATGTGATGACTTGGATGATAGGTTGATTGGCCATTTGTTTGATAATTTGGATCCAGCTGGTTGAAAAATCATATCTTCCAATCTCCCTTCTCAAAATAGTGTTGTCCCACGAACAGAAACAGTCATCCCTGATAGCAGTTCGCGTGGAACAATGGAGGTAATCCAATGATATCTTTACAGTTGATGCAATAGTGGTTGTTTTATTACATTCCTCTATTTACATTTCTTTAGTGATAAGGTATTTTATTCTCTTGGAGTAGGATACACCTCATTTTAATAGAGGTCTAGAAATTTTCTCCCCACGTCTTCCATCTCCTAATCTGAGATTTGAATATGAAGCACGTCATAACCTTCCACTGCATTCTCCTCAACAATCAAATCGACAAACTAATGTTAATGTTCAATGTGTTTGATTTGATTTTTCTTTATTTGAATTTTTGGTGCATATTTTGTTTTCTTCAAACAGGACACAACTCATTTCAATAGAGGAACCATCGCATAGCGTTCATCCACATCGCCAACAACATGTAAATGTTTAATGCATTTGATAGTTTCCTCCTTTTTTCATTTATTGTTAATTGTAAAATTAGAAATCTATCTTTTTTCGACATTTAGTTTTATAAAATATTTTAATTTGCTTTAACGAGAAACAAATAATTTGAATAGAGTAATCAAAACTAACTCGTCAAATTTTCAATCTACTGATGTTAGAAGTGAAGAGCAACCATATCGTACACTTCATCCACATCGCCAAACAAATGTAAATATTGAATGAATTTATTTATTTTTTCATTTTTTCAATTTTAATTATTTGGACATTCAATTTCAAAAAAAATTATGCTAAAGAAACCTTTGCATACTCTCAGGTTCCAGAAATGCAGACCATAAATTTGGAAAGCCCATGTCATAGACCTATTCCACATGTTTCAAATTTGGGGAGGGAGTCTCGTGGTGCTGAAAATCAAATAAATTTTAGAAGAAATTATACTCTTCCACATCATTCTCCACATAGTCCAACCAATACAAATCACATTTATTTTGATGAAAATATGATTGCATCGCATAAAAGATTTCAAGAAAAGCTATATAGCTTGTCAGTTGTCCAAATGTGCCACATATGCAAAGAATCATATCCTAGAATCCACATTTTGAGAGATCCTGAAGGACCTCTTTGCAGACGATGTAAGCATGAAAGAGATTCACATCGTTTTTGTGGCTATAATAACATGGATCCTGGTGAGAAACCTCATATTTTAAGAGTTCTTACTCAAGTTGAAGAAATGTTAATATCATGTGTAAATCCTATTTTGCAAGTGAAACATGCTCGAGGTGGGAAATGTAAGTATAGCAGACACACAATTAGCTTTCCCCAAGATATTTCTACAATTGCACAAAGTCTTCCATGTCATGTTGAAGATCTTGACTTTCTAATTGTGAGGAGACATGCTGCTCAGTCTAAATATTATGTATGTTATGTAAAAAGATCTTGCATTATGGATGCATTGCGTTTCAAAATTGAACGTGATCAATATTATCGAGATGTTGTAATTGAATATGATTAAGTGAATGCTCTGCCTGAAAGATCAACACATGTCTCCTCCAGACTTGAATTTTTTGATTGTGACATTGCAGAATCTGAGATCAGTGCAGCTAATAATTAAGGGGTTTCTCTTAACCATTTTCCTTCTCATCCTTTGACTTTTATTGCTCGCCTACCTAATGAACGGAGAGAAGTGGAAGAAATTAGAGAATTTCTTGATAATGTTGATTCTTCAGATGTTGATGAAATGGATTGGCCCAGTATTGGAGCGTCTCCAGTGAATGAATATAATACTGAGGGGTTATTAGATATGGCATTCCCCACATTGTTCCCCACTGGTGCTACTGATTGGTTGCAACCACGCATTTATACTGGTGAACTTCATGAATATGCATTTCATCTTCTTAGATACTATTATCAGAGGTTTGGAAGCCATCCTCGCTTCCTATATTACCTTTTGAACATGATAATGAAGCATCATAGCCAAGAAATTGCTTCAGTTTTTTTGAAGAAAAATTTACATGATAACTCACCGACAACAATTGATGACTTGCGTTAGCAACTTTCTGATTTACCAGATAATAAGTTGGCGAGCATCTTATGCGGTTTGGTTCTTCTCTAAGAGGTACAAGGGCATACTAGACTAAATTTTGGGCTAAATTGACTGACATGATTACTCATTTGGGATGTCCATCTTTGTTTTTTACTTTGAGTGCAGCTGACACAAAGTGGCTAGAGCTGCATAGCCTCATGCCTATACCGTCACATTCTCATTCCTTAGTTGAGCATCGTATGAAAGTTGAACATGTTATCCAGTACCCTCATATTGTTGCCACATTTATGCACCATAGATTCAATATATTTCGAGAGGAAGTTATCCAAAAATATCTTAAGGCTAAAAAATTCTGGTACAGGTCTGTTTTCTTCAATTTATTTTCTATTCATTATCAATTTCTTATTGATTTTCCGTTCATATTTTTCGTAGTAACTCTGTGTTAATTTTTTCCCGATATGAGCGACAACATAGAGGTTCAGAACATATCCATGGTTTCCTATGGTTGCGAGGAGCTCCTGACATGGAGAGACTTGATTGGTCAAATTATTGTGATTTGCAACATGTAAAGAGATTCTTTGACAATTATATAACTGCATGGAATCCACGTGAAATACATCGTCACAATATAATGGTTCCAAGAAGTCTCAATGATGACCCTTTCCCACTGAATACTGATCATATTTTCTCTTGCAATCCTCATAATGATTATGAAGAATTGTTGAACCGTGTCAAAAGGTACACAAAGTATAGTGTATATTCTTGTTTGCACAAAAAGGGCATTATTCTCGCTTGTCAGTACAATTCCCCATCAAATATTTTTGAGGAATCAAGATTGCTCATAGATGATGAAGGAAGAAAAAAATATGACCCGGCAAGAAATGATGATATGCTCAATGTACATAACATTGAGCTTCTAAAAATGTGGCGTGCAAATGTTGATTTCTAACCAGTGCTTTCTCAGTATGCTATCCTAAAATATATTGCTAAGTATGCATCAAAAGTAGAGAGAAGGTCTAAAAGCTATCATGATATGTTAACTAGAATTTCAAATTCTATTGCCTCTGAGGATCATGCTTTATGAGCTTATAGGAGGTTTGTTGTAGAAAAAGTCGTTGAATGTGACATTGGAGCCCAAGAAACATGTCATGTGTTGCTTAAGCTGCCTCTTGTTGTGTGTAGTCGACAAATTGTTTCGTTAAATGTTGGAAGAAAGGTGTTCAGGAAAATTTCAAGGGATGGCCTACATTGTTCATCTGAAAATACATTTGTTCAAAATTATCAGAAGAGGCTTTCCTTCCTTGAACATCTATCTTTGATAGAAACAACAAGATCTTGGACATTTGATAGCAAGCGTAACAAAGATCCCTGGAAGCCTAGAGATGCTCATGGGATTGTTCGGGTCTGGCCACCGTTTTATTCTATTCCTGGTGAGGATTCAGAGGAATTTTAAACATTTTTCTGGACAAAATTGCTCTTGTACAAGCCATTTCGTGACATTTCTACAGATATTGGGCTTTCAGCTGAAATTATTGTTGAAAATTGGAGGAATTTCCGATATCGAGCTTGGCATGTTGATCGAAATCCATCAATTGATGAAAATATTGAAGATGGAGAAGATGGTGATTTTTCTAACCAAGAAATGAATCTTGAAGATGATTTTCAAGAGTGGCAAATTTTCTCTCACTTGGTTCCACTAAATAGTGTCAATGCTTCTGATCTTCACACGCTTGGTCAAAGGGATTTTGATATATCCTTTGACTGGCAAAGTACAACTATTTCTGATGATGTGGCCAAAGAAGCTATTAATTTTATAAGGAATGCAATATCAAGGGGTGATATTGGTGACCTTTCGAATAGAACATTTGCCTCTCCAGATTCATTGGCAGAAAAACAACGACTTTCTTTTGAAATTGTTTTAAGTCATTTTGCTGAATATGAGATTCGTGAAGCTCTTGTTATGATTATTCAGGGCACTGCAGGAACTGGAAAGTCTTTCCTTATCCATTGTATTTATGAGACTCTTTCTAATCTATCAAGTAATGGAGAAAGTCCTTTGCTTCTTCTTGCCCCAACAGGAATAGTTGCTTTCAATATACATGAAAAACAATACACTCTGCTTTGAAAATCCCGATTAGAGATATGAAACCACTACAGGGTCAATCATTGGCACTATTCCAAGAGGAAATGAGGCACATTCGATATATATTGATTGATGAAATGAGATTCTTAGGATCAAGGTAATTCATGCAAATAGATGCTCGATTACGAGAAGCATTTCCAGATAAAAAGAATTGTCCTTTTGGTGGTAGATCCATGATCCTTGTCGGTGACCTTGGCCAGCTACCTCCTGTGAGAGATAAGCCTTTGTATGTAGGTAATACAACAGGGAAAGTATTATGGAAAAAATTCAACACTGTTGTCACTCTTGACACAATATTTCGCCAATAAGGGAGTAATGAGAAACAATCTTGTTTTCTTCGAGTCCTCAATAACATAAGAAACACAGAACCTGTTCTTGATGATTGGGAGTTTTTTATGTCACGGGTTTATATCAGGTTGCATCCTAGAGAAAGGGATTTATTTAATGCAGTAGTTCACATGTTTCCAACAAATAATTTGGTCTCCTTCCATAACAGACATATGTTGAAATCATTAAATTCTCCAATTGCACGATGTATTGTTGTGAATTCAAGGCGTTAATAAATCAGTGGTGCCGATGATGATCAATTGGACCGTCAAGTTTTGTCGTGCCATGGCCAACTTGTTATGTTGACATGTAATTTGTGGGTTGAAGCTAGTTTGGTGAATGGTGCACTTGGGTATGTGAAGGAAATATTTTATATGCCTAACTCTAAGCCACCTGAGCTTCCAATGTTCACAAATATTATTTTTGATAAGTATGTTGGTATTCCGTTTGATGCAAGCAATCCAAACATTGCACCTATCATACCAGTGATAAGAGGAAATCGAAAAAAAAATCCTTTAAAGATGGCATGGGCTCTTACAATTCACAAGTCACAAGGTTTGACTTTAGAGCGAACATCAATTGATATCAGGAATAGAGAACAATAAGGCCTAACCTTCACAACCATATCAAGAGTGAAATCAATAGATGGTTTACGCATTGCACCGCCTTTCTCTTATTAGCATTATGCCAAGATGAATAATAGTGCATATGTTACAATTAGGAAGAAAGAAGAGGAGAGATTAAAGTACATATCGCTATGATATGCAACTATTAATATAATAATAATTCTTTTGATATATTAATGAGATGACTACATTCATAAAATTCATAGTAGTATTTTGGAATGTTGCTTACATCGTTTTTACTGTTGTTTAATTTTCTTGTTTTTATAATGTCGTTTTTTGTTATTTTTATTACAATGAACCATTCACAGGTAAAAAACCAATTATATGAGCCAGTCATTAAAAATCAAGATGGAATTCCATATCACTGTCACATGTAGCAAATAGTGTTCTGACATATTTATAGAATGTTTTATAATTGTTTTTATTGTCGTCTCTTTTTTCATTTAGTATAAGAATTATTTTGATGTATTAATTAAATGAATACATTCATGAGATGCAATATAGTAATATATGAGAAATTTATTACATCGTTTTTCGTGTTGTTAAATTTACCTCCTTTTTTTAGTCGCTATTGTTCTTTTGTTTAGAATAAACCATCCAGACATATGCAGCCATTTATATTAGCCAATCATTAAATTCAAGATTGAAGTCCATATCCCTATTACATGAAACTAAAAATATTTATCAATGTGGTTTGCTAAATGTGTTGTGGTTTGGTTCAATGACAAGATATTTATATTTTTTAATAATATTAGACTAAAATTAATATATACATTGACATTAATTTAAATACAAATATTGAATTACTAACATTATTAATATTTCATTTTAAATATTGAGTTTAAAATTTTGTGCTTTCTTGTTGATTATTCTAATAGGTTCATATCAATCATTTATTTTTATCACTCATTTCATTTGTGCAGTATTTATTTCTAATGAGGTTTATGTTATTTGTAATGAGGTTTATAGCATGACGTTTTTAAGATTAAGTTTTTAAAAAAAAATACAAACGGGGTGTTATATATATATATATATGTGTGTGTGTGTGTGTGTGTGTGTTTCTATCTCTTTCTATATTAATTTTTATTTTTCCGTTTTCCTTTCAAATGCAGGTATGTATAATAATGATGGGATCTATTATAATCAAGCGCTGGCAAATATTTCTAGACTCATCAGTCTTGTTTCTTACACTTGAAACAAGCTTGATAGAAAACATGGCTTCCATGCTACTTTTATTGATTAGCATCTTCGTGTGCTTGATGAAATGAAAATGAATGTAAAATACTTGTTGCATGTGCACATGAGGGAGGCTGGGAGAAAAACAAGAAGGGATTGGTTGGAAAGTGTTAAGTATTGTGATCATTATCCTGTTGATTTGAATCGGTGTTCCTTTTGTGGCCGGTTTGGTTGTGTTCTTGAAGAGGCTATTTGATAAATGACCTTTGATGGAGAGTTTTGAGTCCATTTTTGTGGTGGGATTTCTTTATGTAAAGACAACAAAAAACATATGTTAATTTTAGTGTTTTTTTTTTGTTTCACTGATGGCAGAATTGAGTATCATTTTAGTTTATTTGTTTATTCAGTTTATAATATTAACAATCAATAAGGTTGATTGATCACTTGCGATTTATCATAATAATATTCATGTGACTTTAAAATTCTTCTCTATTTAAAATATTGGGTCGTATTCTTTATTAAGATATTGTGTTTTTAATATTGGTCCCTTGGGTTATTAATATTTTTCCCTTGGGTTCACCAATTCCTTTGGTTTATGATATTAAACCCTTGGGTTTATTAGTTCTTTTGGTTTATAATATGAATAATCCCTTGGGTTAATTATTTATGCTTACTAATTTCTTCAACTTGAGTATTTTTTTATTATTTTTTTTATCCTTCAACTTTATTAATCACTCGAGTTTATTAATAATATTTGTTTCTAATACAAATTTGTTGGGTTTATAATATTGATAATCCCTTCTATTTATTGATGTTCAATTTTTATAATATTAATGGTCCCTTTGCTTTATTGATGTTTTATGATTATACTATTAATATTTCACTATATTTATTGATCAATTGGGTTTATAACATTAATTCCTTGATTTTTCGGATTCTTTCGGTTTGTAATAATATTCCCTTCACATTATTAAATTCAAATATTGGGGTTTTAATATTAGTCCTGGAGTTTAATACTAATGCATTGCCCAATTTCACATTATGAAAAACACTCATTCAACTTAATATAAACAAAAGGGACTATTGATATAACTTATGTTTTTAATAATTTTCCCTTGAGTTCACCAATTCCTTTGGTTTATAATATTAAACCCTTGGGTTTATTATATATTATTGTTTATATTATTAATAGTCCCTCCATTTTATTAATCTCTTCATTTTAAAATATTAAACACTATCGTTTATTAAATTCTTAGGTTTTGTGTTTAAAGTATGTTAATTTCAATGTTATTTTTTTGGTTTGATATTAGATTGTTTTATAATTGTTTTTATTGTCGTCTCCTTTTTCATTTAGTATAATAATTTTTTCATGTATTAATTAAATGAATACATTTTTGAGATGCAATATAGAAATATATGAGAAATTTCTTATATTGTTTTTCGTGTTGTTCAATTTACCTCCTTTTTTTAGTCGCTATTGTTCTTTTGTTTTCGATATACCATTCAGACATATACAACCAATTATATTAGCCATTCATTAAAAATCAAGATTGAAGTCCATATCCCTATTACATGAAACTAAAAATATTTATCAATGTGGTTTGCTAAATATGTTCTCGTTTGGTTCAATGACAAGATATTTATATTTGATACTAATATTTGACTAAAATTAATATATACATTGACATTAATTTAAATACAAATATTGAATTACTAACATTATTAATATTTCATTTAAACATTGAGTTTAAAATTTTGTTCCCTTCACCTTATTGGTCCCTTGGGTTATTAATATTTTTCCCTTGGGTTCACCAGTTCCTTTGTTTTCTAATATTGAACCCTTGGGTTATTACTTCTTTTGGTTTATAATACTTTGTTAATCACTTAAGTTTGTTAATAATTTTTATTTCTATTACTAATTTGATGGGTGATGTTTTTCCCTTGGTTCACCAATTCCTTTAGTTTATAATGTTAAACCCTTGGGTATGTTAGTTCTTTTGGTTTATAATATGAATAATTGATCAATGTCATCCCTGATCAAACATCAGATTCTCACAAATATTGTCTTAATATGAAAATCACCCATGGCCAAGCATGGTCATAGTTGGTCCAACATCACATTGTGACAACAATTGTTTCAATGTTTAAATCAAGCATGGTAAACCATGTTTATTCCCCTCCGTTTATAATATTAATAATCATGTGGCTTTACTAATTTTTTTTGTTTTTTATAGGTATCCCTTGGCTTTCTTGATCTCTTATGTTTTTAAAAATTTTCCCTTAGGTTCCCCAATTCCTTTGGTTTATAATATTAAACACTTGGCTTTATTAGTTCTTTTGGTTTATAATATTAATAATCCCTTCTATTTAATAATTAGTTGTTTTTAAAATATTGGTTCTTATATTTTTTTATTTTTATAGGATTTTGAATTTAAAATATTTATTCATGGGGTTTGTTACGCTCTTCTATTTTTAATATTGATCCCTTGGCCTTATTAATAACTTATTTTTTTAATAATTTTCCCTTGGATTCACCAATTCCTTTGGTTTATAATATTAAACCCTTGGGTTTCTAAGTTCTTTTGGTTTATAATATGAATAATCGATCAATTTCATCCATGATCAAATGTCACATTTTGACAAATATTGTCTTAGTATGAAAATGACACATGGCCAACCATGGTCATAGTTGGTCCAACGTCGGATTGTGACAACATTTGTCTCAATGTTTAAATCAATTCCCTTGGTTCACCAATTCCTTTGGTTTATAATATTAAACCCTTGGGTTTATTATTTCTTTTGGTTTATAATATGAATAATCGATCAATGTCATCCATGATAAAATGTCACATTCTGAAAAATCTTGTCTCAATATGAAAATCACCCATGGC
This sequence comes from Pinus albicaulis, assembly GCA_034641835.2. Lineage (NCBI taxonomy): Eukaryota > Viridiplantae > Streptophyta > Pinopsida > Pinales > Pinaceae > Pinus > Pinus albicaulis. The sequence continues at coordinate 895,359,818 of CM076576.1, forward strand.
CAACCACGGTCATAGTTGGTCCAATGTCGCATTGTGACAAAAATTGTCTCAATGTTTAAATCAATTCCCTTGGGTTCACCAATTTCTTTGGTTTATAATATTAAAACCTTGGGTTTATTAGTTCTTTTGATTTATAATATGAATAATCGATCAATGTCATCCATGATCAAATGTCACATTCTGACAAATATTGTCTCAATATGAAAATCACCCATGGCCAACCATGGTCATAGTTGGTTCAACATCACATTGTGACAACAATTGTCTCAATGTTTAAATCAATTCCCTTGGGTTCACCGATTCCTTTGGTTTATAATATTAAACCCTTGGGTTTATTAGTTCTTTTGGTTTATAATATGAATAATCGATTAATTTCATCCATGATCAAATGTCACATTCTAAAAAATATTGTCTCTATATGAAAATCACCCATGGCCAACCATGGTCATAGTTGGTCCAACGTTGCATTATGACAGCAATTGTCTCAATGTTTAAATCAATTCCCTTGGGTTCAGCAATTCCTTTGGTTTATAATATTAAACCCTTGGGTTTATTAGTTCTTTAGGTTTATAATATGAATAATCGATCAATGTCATCCATGATCAAATGTCACATTCTGAAAAATATTGTCTCAATATGAAAATCACCCATGGCCAACCATGGTCATAGTTGGTCCAACGTCGCATTGTGACAACAATTGTCTCAATTTTTAAATCAATTCCCTTGGGTTCACCAATTGCTTTGGTTTATAATTTGTCGGGTAATGGTTTTCCCTTGGATTCACCAATTCCTTTCTTTTATAATATTAAACCCCTGGGTTTATTAGTTCTTTTGGTTTATAATATGAATAATCAATCAATGTCATCGATGATAAAATATCACATTCTGACAAATCTTGTCTCAATGTGAAAATCACCCATGGCCAACCATGGTCATAGTTGGTCCAACGTCGCATTGTGACAACAATTGTCTCAATGTTTAAATCAATTCTCTTGGGTTCACCAATTCCTTTGGTTTATAATTTGTTGGGTAATGATTTTCCCTTGGGTTCACCAATTCCTTTGGTTTATAATATTAAACCCTTTGTTTTATTAGTTCTTTTGGTTTATAATATGAATAATTGATCAATGTCATCCATGATCAAATGTCACATTCTGACAAATATTGTCTCAATATGAAAATCACCCATGGCCAAGCATGGTCATAGTTGGTCCAATGTCGCATTGTGACAACAATTGTCTCAATGTTTAAATAAATTCCCTTGGTTTCACCAATTTCTTTGGTTTATAATATTAAACCCTTGGGTTTATTAGTTCTTTTGGTTTATAATATGAATAATCGATTAATTTCATCCATGATCAAATGTCACATTCTGACAAATATTGTCTCATATGAAAATCACCCATGGCCAACCATGGTCATAGTTGGTCCAATGTCGCATAATGAAAACAATTGTCTCAATGTTTAAATAAATTCCCTTGGGTTCACCAATTCCTTTGGTTTATAATTTGTTGGGTAATGATTTTCCCTTGGGTTCACCAATTCCTTTGGTTTATAATATTAAACCTTTGGGTTTAATAGTATTTTTGGTTTATAATATGAATAATCGATCAATGTCATCCATGATCAAATGTCACATTGTGACAAGCATTGTCTCAATATGAAAATCACCCATGGCCAACCATGGTCATAGTTGGTCGAACGTCACATTGTGACAACAATTGTCTCAATGTTTAAATCAATTCCCTTGGGTTCACCAATTCCTTTAGTTTATAATTTGTTGGGTAATGGTTTTCGCTTGGGTTCACCATTCCTTTGGTTTATAATATTAAACCCTTTGGTTTATTAGTTATTTTGGTTTATAGTATGAATAATCGATCAATGTCATCCATGATCAAATGTCACATTCTGATAAATATTGTCTCAATATGAAAATCACCCATGGCCAACCGTGGTCATAGTTGGTCCAACGTTGCATTGTGACAACAATTGTCTCAATGTTTAAATCAATTCCCTTCGGTTCACCAATTCCTTTGGTTTATAATTTGTTGGGTAATGGTTTTCCCTTGGGTTCACCAATTCCTTTGGTTTATAATATTAAACTCTTGGGTTTTATTAATCTGTATTGTTCTTAATATTGTCCATAGCCTTATTGATCCCTTAGGTTTTTAATATTCATCCCTTGGGTTCACTGATTCCTTTGGTTTATAATATTAAACCCTTGGGTTTATTAGTTCTTTTGGTTTATAATGTTAATCACACATTCAGTTTATTACTCTCTTCAGTTTAAAATATTAATTCTCAGGGTTTGTTAATTTCTTAGATTTTTCATTTTAAAATATTTGTTCTTAGGGTTTATTAATCTCTATTGTTTATAATATTCATCTGTTAGGTTTATAATATTTATCCCTTGGGTTTTATGATTTCTTTGCTTTATAATGTTAAACCCTTGGGTCTATTAGTTCTTTTGGTTTATAATGTTAATAATCCCGTTGGTTTATTAATATCTTATATTTAAAATATTGATTCTTATGGATTATTAATTTATTAGGTTTTTTAGTTTAAAATATCAATTCTTACGATTTATTAATCTCTTGTGTTTTTAATATTGATCCCTTATGTTTATAATATTTATCCATTGGGTTCACCAATTCCTTTGGTTTATAATATTTAAACCTTTGGTTTATGATGAAATTGAGTCTATATTATTAATTATCCCTTGGATTTATTAATATCTTCTGTTTAAAATATTAATTGTTAGGGTTTATTAATCTCTTAGGTTTTTTAATTTTAAATTTTGTTTCATATTCTTTATTAATCTCTTGAGTTTAATATATTAATTCTTAAAGTTTATTACTTTCTTATGTTTTGAGTTTAATATTATTAATATATATTATTAATAAATATTCTAATATTTATCAATAATATATATTAATAATATTATAATATTATTAACATATATTATTAATAATATAACCAACTATGATATAATATATATTATTAATATATTATTAGTTCTTTTGGTTTATTAATAATATAACCATAATATATATTATTAATATATTATTAGTTCTTTTGGTTTATTAATAATATAACCATCCATGATATTAATATATTAATAAAAATTAAAATATTATTTATTATTAATATATATTATTATTAAATATTATAATATTATTAATATTATTATTATATTAATAAATATTATAATATTATTAATATATCAATAAATATTATTAATATATATAAAATATTTTTGTGATTTTAATCATAATTAATATATTAATAAATATTCTTATTAATATATAATATATATATATTTCAAGTTAATATAATGATATTATTATATATAATATTTATTTATTGATATATAAATTAATGCGCTCGGTAGTGGATATAGGCCTATCGGCGTATATCAACCACATTAGTAAATATAATGTGGTTATGCTAGTCAATAATATTCCATGAGTGGCTATTTAGTAGTGTGAGTCCACAGGTTTGCTTCGATTAATCAATAGAGATTTTTTAATTTAAGTCCTTGAACAATTCTCAACAAGATTAAAGTCCTATGCCCTCATCATTTTGTCTCCTCCACAGCGTTTAGATTTTAACTCATCCACCATCATTGTACGCCTTTATGAACGAAACTCAAAATCAGAATCAATGGGATTGACTTTACATGCATATGCCCAACCAGAATAATGAAAAAAAAGAAGAAGAAGGAGGTAGAGCACATGGCAGGCCAACCATCCATTCCCATGCAAAGATTGAAAATATAAAAAATGGTGAAAAATGCAACCTTTATGCAGTTCTGGCTACTATGTTTTCTCAGCTCACTGATTGAGGGGCTTCTATAATTTCAGCTCTAGTTGGTGGATAGCAGGTGGAGAACAGGGTGTATGGCCTCCATTGGCATAAGTGAACAGGTGCCATCAATTTTTCCTTGCTCATCAAATTTCAATCTACTAAAAAGGCTTGTTTGCCACCTTGTATGATGGATATTTGGGGAGTTGGATTTTTATTACTAGGAAAATAAATGGTTGAAGTTCAAATTTTAATTAGTTGGAAAAGACATGGTTGAAATTCAGATTTGGAAAATACATGATTGAAGTTCAATGCATGACTAAGCTTGAGTGTAGTGGCTTATGTTTCAGAGTTTGTGTTGATTTGAATTCTTTTTTGCTAAGTTGATGTGTTAGAATTAATAGAGAAAGTTAAATTTAGTTGTTCGGATAGGATTGAGATTGAAACTATTTTGTTAGTATGAAAACATATATATGAGGTTCTTCTTACTAAATAGTTAGTATATTGTGTGGAATATTTAGTCACTCTTTAAATATCTCACCTGGAAAGCCACTTAATTAATAGAATATAGATTTTTAACATGAGACATAGTAGAGATGCATTTCAGGTATTCATTTTTGTTTCAGATTGTTCCTGGCTGATTAGCTTATGCTTCAGAAAATTTGTGTTAATTGGGTATGTTACCGAGTAGAATTTTTCAAGAGGGAGGGGATTTGAACTCCTCTTGGGCATTATGCTCAAGCTACAGGTCCTCTTCAATTTCTGGGTAGCTGCTTATATATGTTAAATTGTGGGGGAGTGTGTTTGAATCTCTGACCACCTGCTTTTCCACTGAAAAATTAAAGAAAAAAGACCAAATTAGAGGGACAGCGGGTCGAAGTCGACCTCCCCTATGGTTTCTAAGATTTAAAAAACAACATTTACTAATACCATAGCCCTTCCACCACTGCTCGCCAGAAATGCCGTATCGCAGCTCCTAAATTGGTGGGAAAATATTCTATATTACTTTCCTTTTAGGCTGGTGGGAAAATATTCTATATTAATTTCCTTTTAGGTTGGCTTCAGAGTGTTCTGAATAGAGTTACCCTACCCTTGGGGCTCACTTTCTCAGGACTGCCAATATCCATGCTATGCAGTGTTTAATGTTGTCCAGCTACCTCTGGCTATTAGATGGAAACCATTTAAATAATATGAAGTTTAAGGTAGGAATTTCAAATCTAAAACGTTCTCATTTTTATCAAGTTTTTAATTATTTTGACAAAGTTTGTTTTAACTATGTTTAATGGGAAAATCACTCTAGTTAATGCTGCTCACGATAAGCTTGCCTTCACAAGAGTTGCCAGACATTGTAACTAGAAAGGCAAAGTCCCCTCCCTTAAGGTATCATTTCTTTTTTTAAGATTTAGGGAATTAGTAATTCTATGGGTTTGGAAGGGGAAGGCCCAAGTTCAAATCTCATCGGCTGTCACTTTAAGTTTGATGTTACAAGCTGCAAGCTACATTATAGTAGGAAACTTGTGCCACGACCAGAGCTGAGACACCCCTTGGATAAGGGGAGCTTTCTCATCTAGCCAATCTATACAATGTTATATGTTCAATGGGATTTGAACAATAAAAATATTTTATTCTTATTTTTTAGCAAGGGTTGAAGGTATCTTTCTTTTTTGGGTTAAGGTTTATTTTTCCATTTATGTGTAGAACATAGGACATGTTTGGTCCCTTGTGATAAGGGTTTGTTCTTGCATTCATTTGAAGGACATGGAACATATTGTTTGGTTCCTTGTGATAAGGCTTGAAGAGTAAGTAAAGTGACTTAGATTCTATTCAGTTGGGGTCTATACATCTTGACTTTTAAGTTATTTTTATATCTAATAAAGTTCTAAGAAGAAGTGAAATGGTCTAAATTCTATTCAATTGGGGTGAGGTGAATATCTAGATTTTTAAGTTACTAGTATATCTGAGTTGTAGGTTATAGTCTTGGTATTATAGTTAAAATGTCATTATTCACTTTAAGGAAACTCAAACTCTAATCAGAAATATCAATTCATGAAATTATATATATATATATATATATGTATCTTTTTAAAAAAAACTATCCTAATACAAGAGAATATCCTTCAGATCGTTCTGCAGAGATACAGACACTACTTTCTCTCGGAACAAAAATTCTTTGAATAAGGAACAACATTTGGAGTAGTAGGAGACTCCTTTTGAGAAGTGGGCATATTTTTATTTAAAGCCACCAAATAATAGTAGGGGCCGTTAATCTTACAGTTGGTTTTCGATAGAAACAAGGCTCTACTTGAAGGATTCCTTTCGATTAGTTGAACGTTCCGCCCGTCCTGGTCTTCCACTTCTACAGATTTTCTACCTGGGTTCTAGCCTCGTCCAATGAATTGAATAAATGCCACCCAAGCAACTGTGTAAAATGGAAAGCAATACTTCATGTTGCAGTCGGTCTCTCTCAAACTCTATCCACGATCTGAGAATCTATCTATCTTTGTTCTCTCGCGTCTGTCTTTTTGTTTTTTTTCGTAATAATGGTATGAGGTGGGCCGCGTTGATACTCCAAGCATCAACCACAGCGAAACTAGATTATTCTACCTGGTCGCCTTTTCATATATTATCTCAATCCCGACTCGATTTGACGGATCTCATGGGCATTTCCTCGTATGCGCCATGCCATCTTGTCAAACTAGGCAGCGTCGATAACTCGTGAGTCGTGGCATCAAACCACAACGAAACTAGAATATTGTAGCTGGGAGCACTTTTCAGATACCCCGTTATCCATGTGAATTTCTCAGCATGGCCCATGGCATCTAAGACCCATTTCAAACTACTTCGACGTCCCATCAGTCAACAGTGTCGGGGCAAGAGTCAGGAATCTTTTGAATGCGTCGAAGTTGGAACTCAATTTCACTTTGGCGATTGTTTGAGGAATTTATTGGGATTTCAAATGTTTTTGGTAACATTGTGGATAATCTTAGTTACTTTGCTTTGTATTTAACTTTTTTAGGATATCATATTCATGTTTTGGTTGGGCTTATGAATTTGTTGGGATTTCAAAGGTTTTTGGTAACATGGTGGATAATCTGAGTTATTTTTCTTTGTATTTAACTTTTTTAGGATATTATATTCATGTTTTGGTTGGGCTTATTATTGGGAAGGTCGTTCCGGCAGTGGTGTGCACAGGTCGACTGTGTGTTGGATTCTTTGGGTTCGATAGTCTATCTGTTTTCCTAATTTATCTTTATCTATTTTATCTAGTGAGACATCTTTATCATGGTTGAAATTTCAAAATAGATTATCTATTAAATTGAACATTTTTTAATTTATTTTCACAATTGTGTTGTAAATTTTTAAACTGTATTTGACAAGCAAGTCATTTTATAATGGGCAATTGTCCAATCTTTTCCCTTTAGATCTAGGTTACAGGCTAGTGAACTGAACAGGAAGAGTACCTTTGGCAACAAATAATTAGCTTTCCATTAAACAGTTAATTAGCTGGGATTTTATATGCTTACCATTAAATAATATTTATTTGAACAATATACTGTCTAACTCATTTACTACTCAATAATATGTCAATTATTTTCTGCTTTTCCATCTCGACTCTTCCTAAAAATATGTATGTTTTCTTAAACTTAATAGATTTAGCAGTCAAAATCACTGCGCAGAAGTGAATCTCTTGTTCCATAAACAAATAATAATAATAATAATAATAATAATAATAATAATAATAATAATAATACCATCTCCACCTCTGGTTCGCTGCACGAAGGGGCCCTAGTTGTACCACCACCCCATTATTCTGCTTCTTCGTGTTGTTAACATAGGAACGGTGAGGTTTAGGAAGGAATTTTAGGAAGGAATTTTTTTAGTTAATATAAAATTCAACCCAAGTTCGACACTCAGTTTATCTGAATAGCAATACTTGTGAACGATTATGCTAAATTCCAGTTCTAGTTATCTGATCTCAAACTCTTGTTTTTTTTCAAACCCAATTTATTTTGACTTTCCTAAAAAGATTCTCTTAAATTAAAAAAATAAAAAAGAAATAAAGAAATAAGTGTAAGAGGTAGAGTTGCTATTTGTTTTTGGCAATGCCAAAAGTAATTAGCTAATATATTTAATATAATAGAAAAGTTTGTTTTAATAATGTTTTAAAGAGATCATAAGTTTGAGTTGATTATAAGTAGGGAATACATTTAATATAATGAGAAATATTGTAGAGCTTAATTTAATAATGATTTAAAGATATTAAAGTTTGAATTGGAATAAAAAATTTGAATTGTGAAATTTATATAATAAAGTGTTTTATTATTGTTAAACCATAAAAAAAATTAAAAAGTTAAAATTTGGTGAAAAATTATATAATAAAATTTTAGAAAAAAAAATCTAAAAATGTACAATAATTAAATTGAACCATAATTAAACCATAATTAAATGATCAATTTTTGCGTGTTATAGAATATCTCGTTTTCTCACACACTTTATGTATAAAATGTTTGTTGATAGTAACAAGAGTCCTTGTGTATGATATCTGTATCATTTGGCACACAATTATCTTAATTCCAAATGGTATGGGAAATTTTGTATGATGTCACGGAGTATTTTTTGATATTGGGTTCTGTCAATTCTACTTCCACTATCATGTATTTGTCTTTTATCGTTTTCACCGTATTGTTTTGTGGTTCCTGCATTTCGCAAATTTCATTACCCATCAAAATATTGGATATGTGATTATAACTACATACTTTGTATGAGTTCTCTAAATTTTAGTGTTGTTTGAAGAATCTTAATGGTTCTACTGTTGAATTACAAAACAACACATCAAACAAAATAAGTCAATAACCACTAGCAAGAATTGAAAAAACAATCTTCCTTATGATAAAAAAAATTATTTTATTCCAATTAGTAAATGTCTTACAAGATGAAATACAAATTCAACAACTGAAATCACATCATATATCTTAGTAGATAAATTTCTTTTGGATTAATCACATCGTTAAGATTTGGTCGACGTTTCCAACCAAATAATGTGGTTAATCCTCAGGACCAGGTGAAGATGAATCACATTATTTGGTTGGAAACATCAACCAAATCCTAATGATATGATTAATCTGAAAGACATAATTTATCTTCTTTATGGATCACAAAAGTCTTAGATCTAACATTATATATCTTACTGTCACAAGTTTTGTTATAAAATTTACTAAATCTTGAGAACATAAAATAAAATACAAAAATCGATGTACTCAAAGGAGAAAATTGTAGCATTGTAAGTCTATAAGAACACAAGGAAGGATTCTGTTTGCTATGACATATGAAGGTTATTGAGCCAAGACAAGATAACATGAAACAAAAGGGAAAAACCAATAATTTGCGGCATTAGAAACCTATAAAAACACAAGGAGTTTGTTTGCTATGAGATATTGTGAACTAAAGCAGATCACATTATTGGAAGAACGAGATTGACAGCTGGAAAACTTGGAATTTTAAGATGCATATTCCGTGGTTAAATGTCAAAATAGTTTCACGTATCCTTTTGTACTTCTAAGAAACTTGAGTTTCATTTTCTTTCGAAGAAACTAGAGTTGCAATTTATTACGAGAACATTGTTTAATTTGTAATAATACACGTTTATTTTCTCTAAGATACGATAACCATCAAAATGACACAATTTAGTTTCTATTATTCTAATACCCCAATATAGTCATTCATTAGGGCTAAGAATTGTCATTTTTTAATCTCACAAATATTACTTGCTTTCTTGTTCATGAGTTATCTTGCTTGGAGAGAAGTACTAAATGGGATATGGCTTAATCCTTCAAGGAAATCAAATTTTATAATTAATAGGAGATGCAAAATTTATAACCAATATTACGACATGGAAATCATATCCATCTAATCTCGAAAGGATGATACTAGGTTCATATTTAGCTAAATTGCTTATATGCAATAATTTTGTTCAAGTGTCAATGATAGAAAATGCACAGGCAGATGATTAATAAAATTTAGTAGCGGATGGAAAAGGCACGAGCAGATAATTAAGAAAATTTAGGAGCAGATTTGAGATTAGGCAGAATTTTCTTAGAGGGATGCCTCATTAGCACATTAATGATTCAAGGATAAGGCCAGGTGGATTCCAAATTTTTATTTTTACATTGAGTTTACCTTTGTTAATTCTCATTCTTGAAGTGAGTTGGTTAATTGGTAAATAAATTCACAAAGAAATGAGACCAAGGAATAACTCGAAAAGAAGGGGCATGCCATGTTATCCTCGAAGCTAACAAACATTTTAAACACCATAACTCCTCAGTTGAAAAATGGTACTCACTAAGAATTTATGCTTGCAAAATATGGCCTGTACATTTGAAATCCAAAACTATTTAATCAAAGATTGCTACCTAGTCAAAAGAGTTATATTTGTAAATTTTGTGTGAGTACAACTAACTTAAGGTTTTTTTATGTCGTCCTCTTAGAAATTCATTTGGTTTGTGTTTTTGCATTCAAGATATTCATAAGTATATATTATACTAGTAAAAAGGGAAGGAAAAACCTTACCAAAACAAACATGAAAAATTAAAATAAAAAATGAAACTATGATTTGTAGGTTTTCATGCAGTAGAATTACTCACTTGATATCAAAGGGAAATTGCGATGACTGGTATAAGGACAATAAAAACTTACCAAGAAACCAGAGAGATGATTGCTGCAACTCCTAAAAGTTGAATAACTAGAAATGCTAACCCTCCCAATTTGTAAGGAATGTTTGTGTCCATTATACTTTGATCCATCGATGCCTATGGATAGAGAAAGGAAATTTCATTTAGTAGGAAAAATCATTTTTACATGCTACTGTTTCACATCAATTATTATATCAATCTCAGTTATTGCCTTAAAGTGTGATCAATCTAAGAAAAAATTGTAATATGTATCAATTCTAAATTGATGTTGATGTTTATAATTTGGACTTATAATTATTTTTTAAATGAACAATATGAAGGCATGAAAAGAAAACTAATTTTCATATGTTGTGTTTTTCTTGTGAAACATTTTTCAATCTAGTTGAATAAAAACATGTAATAACACCATTTAAGATGTGCCTTAGTTGAATTTTAATCAAATAAGGAAATTAGTAGATGGAAGATGCATGTAAGCATGTCTATATTCTCATTCTTCAAGTGAATTGGTTAATTGGAAAAGAAATTCACAAATAAATGGTACCAAGAAGGACTAACTCAAAAATAATGGGTATGCCATGTTATCCTCGAAGCCAACAAAAATTTTAAGCACATAACTATTCAGTTGAACATTGGTACTCACTAAGAAGTTTTGTTTGCAAAATTTGGTCTCTACATTTGAAGTCCAAAGCTATTCAGTCAAATATTTCTACAGAGTTAAGAGTTCAATTTGTAAATTTCATGTAAGTACATCTAACTTAAAGTTTTTTTATGTGGTCCTCTTAGCAAATCCTTTGGTTTCTATTTTTGGATTCATACTCAGGACCTTAATAAGTATATATTATGCCAGTCAAAAGGGAAGCAAAGACCTTACCAAATCACATATCGAAAAAAAAAGTATGCAGTTATGATTTTTAGGTTTTCTTGGAGTAGAGTTATTCACTTGATACTAAAGGGAAATTACAGTGACTGGTATAAACGTAATTAAAAATTTCCAAGAAAATAGAGAGATGATTATTGCAATTCCTAAAAGTCGAATAACTGCAAATGTTGTATAAATTCAATTGTAGATTCAATATGCTCATGAAATTCGCTAAATCAAAGGACAATAATCTACTCTACCAATCTATGGAATTAAATTCACGATCCAAAAAATGAATCAATAACATGCATCCATATTCAACACACATGCACAAATATTTATCTAGGGGAAGAAACTGATCAAAACCCCTTTACTATATATATTGCATTAATCAAAAAATCTAGATGAATATACAATATGATGTAATCAACCATGAACTGAACTTGCACATGTATCTTCTATCCTATGCCTGACTGAGTGACCTTGGCCAACACTCAAGAAAAAATTTCAAGCCTCCAAACTCATATTTCCTTGCGAATTAGGCCCCTATTAATTAGGAAATTCCTCAATTGGAATTGTCCAATACCTTTAGGCCTTCCTCTAATTGCATGCATGACCTATGAAATTTTGAATTTCCTTGGGAATTAGGCCCCTATTAATTAGGAAATTCCTCAATTGGAATTTTCCAATACTTTTAGGCCTTCCTATGATTGCATGCATGACCTGTAAAATTTGGAATATTCTACAACTGATAGTACACTTTCCTTAGGCTTCAATCTCAATTAGGTAAATAAAATTTTGTGCATGCATGTGCTAATTTAGGTTGATTGATCAGTTAAATTATTGATCACTAAGTACACATCCCACTACTAGACCTCCCACTAGTTCCTCTAATAGTTGGAACTAGTTTAATTGACCAAAAGTCAATTTAACTGAATTTAATTGTTACAAATGAAATTAACTCAACCTAGGCTCCTAAAATTTAGGAATCACTATACCCAACTCAATTTCTCCCTCTAACTCGAATTAACTAATCCAACTAAGTAAAAATAACTTAGTTAACTTTTACAAGCTCCTAATTTAATCAAAGGAAAAATTAAATTAGGAGTTTCTTGCTACATTTTCAACACTCCCTCTCAACAAGAAAGGGATTATCATATATTCCAATCCTACTTCTATGGAACTCAAATTTTCCTCTTGAAAATTCCTTTGTAAAAATATTTGCATCGTGCTCTTCTATTAGAATGTAATGCAACAAGATGATCTGCCTTCGCACACAATCTCGAAGATGGTGGTACCAGATATCAATGTTCTTGGAATGATCGCGAAGAACTGGATTCTCAGAGAGTTTGATGCAACTCTGATTATCACAATAAATCACTGTAGGTTCCATCATTTGACCAAATAACCCAACAAGAATCTTCCTCATCCAGATAGCCTCACAATTTTCTTGATTGGCAGCCATGTACTCTGCTTGTGTTTAATTGAGTGAAACTAATCTCTACTTCTTGTTGTACCATAAAACTACTGCTGAACCAATACTAAATATGCTTCTTAAATTGATATTTTGATATGATCGAATTCTAGCCTAATTTTCATTTGTGAAGTCTTTCAGCTTTTCTCCCTCTGTCTGTCTATATAGAATTCCAAACTAAGTTGTGTCTTTGAGGTACCGTAGTACAAGTTTAGCCGCCCTCCAAAATAACTTGGTGGGTCGAACCACGGCTTGGTTCAACTGATTGACCATATTACACAAATATGGGCGAGTGTTCACCAAATACATGAGTGAACCCACCAACTTCCTGTAAACGATAGGATCCACTTCCTCTCCTGAAGTGGCATCCTCTTTCCTCTAGTTTATCTCTAGAGGAGTCTCCATGGGTTTAAATCTGTCCATGTGGAACTTCTAAAGTATCTTGTTGGAATATTTTACTTGAGAGATAAACAATTCCACATCTCTCTTCCATAATTACAATCGATGGAAATAATGCATCAAACCCATGTCCTTCATCTCAAATTCTCTTGCAAGGTCCTCCTTGCAAGACCCGATAAGTTGTTCATCACTCATCAAAATCAAGTCATAAACATAAAGAACTATAATAAAATATATACCTTCTACCATGATGTGGTAAATGTTTTCATATGCTTCACTTTTGGTGAATCCCAACCCGGTGAGGTAGTTATCCATCTTGGTGTACCAAGAACGAGGTGCTTGCTTCAATCCATAGAACACTCGCTTGATTCAACACACATGTGAGTCTCTGTAGAACGTCTCAAATCCTTTAGATTGTTTAATCTACACCTCCTCCTCAATCACTCCATTGAGGAATGTTGTCGTCACATCCATCTCGTGGATTTTCCACCACATATGTGCAGACAAAGAGAAGAATACATTGCTACAGGAGAAAATGAATTTCTGTAGTCGATCCCTTCTACCTGAGAGTACCCCTTGGCCAAAAACTTGGCCTTTTTCTTCTATATGCTTCCGTCTACAACATGCTTTACCTTATAAATCCATCTCGAACCCACCAATGACTTATCTATAAGTCTTGGGAACACGTCCCAAACATATTTTTTGACAATGGAGTCACACTCCTCTACCATAGCATCAACCCATACTGGCTTCTCTACTACTTCCTCAAATGAGGCTGTTTTTGTCTTTATTAGCTCGCTCATTAGAGCCATTTATCTTCTGTATCAATCTAGTGACCTCCTCTACTTGCGTTGTGATGTGGGTGCTCCCACATTCTCTCTAATATCATGTACTAATTTGTTAGCTTCCCTAGTTTGCTTCCTTCATTCCTTGGATCTCTCTACTTGGGTGGTTGTCGCCACTCTTTTTTCCTCTACATGTGGATGCTCCACATCTTCTTGAGGTTCTTCCTTTAGAGTCAAAAACTCTTGATCTACATGCAACTGAAGCTCCCTTTCAAGGGAACACTTCATTGCCTTCTCTTCATCGAACTTCACATCTCTATGAACAAGATTCATCCTAAGAGATGGAAGGTACAACTAATAGTTCTGAGGTCTATTAGTGTACCCCAAAAATATTCCCAACTCAACTGTCAACTCTAGATTTTTCCTTTCTTCCTTAGAAACATGGAAATACATTGATGATCTAAAGATATTGAAGTGTGATACATCTGGTTTGTTCCTTCAAAAATATTCTTCTGGTGTTTTCATCCCAAGAATCCGATGATGAATCTTGTTTTGCACATATACTGTTGTGTTGCATGCTTCAGCCCACAACTGCAGAGGTAGGATTTGGTCATGCAACATCTCTTATACAGCTCCAACAATACTTTTATTCTTCCTCTCAACCACCCCATTATTTTGTGGGTTATGAGGGGCTTCCAATTACCATCAAATGCCTTATTTTACAAAAACTTTATTATATTCATTCGACACACATTCACCACCATTATCACTCCTGAGAGCCTTCAATTTTCTACCAGTTTCTTTCTCAACAAGTGCTTTAAAACCAACAAATTTAGAGAATATCTCGAGTTTCTTCTGCATGAAGTAAATCTGACACTTACTTTAGAAATAATATACAAATATAACATAATATATGTGCTTGGAAATGGAGTTTTTTAAGAAAGGTCCACAGACGTCAGAGTGGATACTTTCAAGGATTGTGTGCACTCTGCTATCTTGATCATTGAAGGCGGATTTTGTGTAATTCCCCAAGGTACACCCTTTTCATGTATTCTACTACATCATTTCTCCATTATGGGGTCTATGGTGATCTGTTGCATGATATTCAAACCTCCTTGATGCAAGTGGCGAAGTCTTCTATGCCACAATTCATTGACATCTCGACTCTGCAACTTATCTTCCTTTTTTCTCCAAGAAGCATAGTCTACTACATCCAGCCTATGGAGGTTCTTCAATTAAACCCAAATCTGCTTTAGTTGTCCCGTGGTGATGTGTCACAAGAAAGTATTTCCTTTGCTGAATATCACATTGTAGCCATGGTATTTGAACACCATGACGGAAAAAAAATTCTTCTTTAGACCTAGAACAAACATCAGTTCCTTGAGCCTAAGAAGGGAGCCTAAATCCCTCTGAAAATTAAAAGTACCAATATTGGTCATGATATACCTCCGATCATCTCCCATCTCAATGTGCTTCCATAGGTCTTTCTCCTTCAAGTCACTAAAGAAATATTTGTTCCCCATCAAATGGAATGAGGCATCGTTGTCGAGATACCACACAGTTCCCATTATGGTGCTTTCCATGCATGAAATGAGAGTAAAATCAATTTCGACCTATGAAGCTAGAGCTTCACACACTGTTCCTCCTGCCGTCTTCTTGCTTGCTTTCTTCTGTGGGAATTTCAAGGCATAGTAATTGAATTCATGACAGTGAAAGCACTTGATTTTGGACAAGTCCTTTTTCTTTCCCCCTTTGGATTGTGATATATTCCATTTATGTTTCTTTTCCTTTCCAGCCAAGGCACAATTCTCCTCATCCTCAACCTTGGATGAGGTCCCATCTATATTTCTCTGCCTTATTTCTTCCTGCATTAGATCAAACCATAACCACTACCATCTTGGTAGTTTCTCTCTATCATTTACAAGATCCTTATAACTATGCTATCTCTTGGGAAGACCCAAGAGGGAAATAGATACCAATTTTTTTTCCGGGATAGTCACACTGACTCTACCAAGTTCATCACGACACTCTATCAACCTGCTCAGGTATTGAGGAATTGTTTCGCTCTTTTGCATCTTGATACTTTGAAGCTTCTCCTTGAGTGCCATCTTCATGTCGTCGTTATTATTCTGGAACAACTCTGTCAGTGATTTCGAAATTTCATATGGGGTATATTTCTCATGGATATTAGAGACAATATGGTATCGTAATCCCTCCAATATGATCCTCGTTTCCCTAAAAACACACTTATTCCATTCCGATATATTTTATGCATGAGCAGATGCTAGTTTTAGAAAATTGTTATCAATGTAATCCTTCAACCCATTATCCTCCAGTACTGCCTCCATCATGTCCTTCCATGCAACATAATTCGAGCTACCCTCAAGGGCATACTCGAGCATTATTTCATTGAAAGTCATCTTCTAAGTCCTGAAGAAATACTGCAACCTAATTTGCAACCATGAATCTCTTGCAATGATGACTTCGAATTCTTTTCTCTATTTTGAATCTAGCTCTCATACCATGAAAAAATTTAATTGTAGATTTAATCTACTCATGAAATTTGCTAAATCAAAAGACAAGAATCTACTCTACCAATCTGTAGAAGTAAATTCATGATCAAGAATATTGAATCAATAACATGCATCTAGATTCAACGCAAATGCACATAGATTTATCTAGGGGAAAGAAATTGCTCAAAACCCCTTACTATTTGTATTGCATTAATAAAAGGATCTGGATGAAAACAACTTGCTCTGCTCAAACTTGAGCTCAACTTGCACCTATATCTTCTATCCTATGCCTGACTGACTGCCTTGGCAAACAATTAGCCAAATTTTCAAGCCTCCAATAACCTATTTTATTTTGTTGTTTCCTTGGGAATTAGGCCCCTATTAATTAGGAAATTCCTCAATTAGAATTGTGTAATACCTTTAGGCCTTCCTCTAATTGTAAGCATGACCTATACAATTTGGAATATTCTACAACTTATAGTACAATGCCCTTGAACTCCAATATTAACTTGATAACTCATTTTTTTTGCATGCATGAGCTAATTTAGACTGATTGATCAATTAACTGGTTGATCACTGAGTACACACCCCACTACTAGGCCTCCCACTGGTTCCTCCAATAGTTGGATGTAGTTTAACTGCCACTAGTTCCTCCATTATTTGGAACTAGTTTAACTAACCAAAGCTCTATTTAACTGAATTTAATTATTACAACTAAAATTAACTCAACCTACTCTCCTAAAATTTAGGAATCACTGTACTCAACTCAAGTTCTCCCTCTAACTCAAATTAACTAAGCCAACTAAGTCAAAATAACTTAATTAACTTTTACAAGTTATCTTCTAACATCAAATTTTGAATTTTCTCCTAATTTAAACAAAGGAAAAAAATATATTAAAAAATTCTTGTTTCATTTTCAACAAATGCTAACCCTCCCCATGTGTAAGGAATGTGTGTGTCCATCATCATTGTTATTTATTGAAATACTATACATAAAATTTGGTGTTTCATATTTTGGGAGAGAGCATTCTCTCTATGGAGGAAAAGTCATCTAGGTTGTCATGCCCAAGTGCAACCACACTATTGTGGAGATAACCACAATGTGCAAGATTTCTTTGTGGCATCTACACATTCAATTCTATCCACAAATTTTTTTTCTCTAAAGACACTGAAGGCTTCTATTACAAGATCTTCAAACCTTCTATTGTGAAATTTTTAAGCCTTCCTTTGCAGAAACTTATAGGTTGTGAACTTCCAAAAACCTAGCCTCAAGTTTTAACTTTTTTCAACATTGCATACTTCAACTACAACATTGAAAATATTCACTCCCTTATTATGACATTTTGTTGTCTTAATTTGCTTATCAATTTCTAATTAATGCCTAAAGGTGATGTAAAATAGTGTGGGATATTTTTTATAATATATCACATACCAAATTTCAATTTCAAACCTCAATTGTTGAAAATGAACCTTCCAAAATTTAAAATTAGTTCTAAAAATCTTGATGATAATAGTTAAAAATGATAATGATAATATTGAAAAAAAAAATCAAAATTTCCATACTATAATAGACTTAAAAAAAACAAACTTTTTAACTTTGCATTTCACCTTTATATACCCTAATTAAAAAAAAAAAAATTAACTTTGCATTTCACCTTTATATACCCTAAATAGAACCCTTACAAAAATTTAATTTTCTTGAGACAATATGGTCTTTTGACCTTAAGTAATAGAAATTTAGGTTAATCAAAATAACACTTAAAAAGATAAAAACGACACTGAATTGAAAAAAAGGAGTTGCAGCTCACAGGTGAGTACTGCACCTGGAGACTGCACTCAAACTGAGAGAACACTCTGAGTTTACTCTACATACATGAATGAGGCATTACATCATTAAGTACATCACTAGGAATTATGAAGTTGCAAACAAACTCCTAAATTGTAGGAACTAATCCTAAACTAAGGAGATACGTGACAACTTGTGTAACCATGTCTCCATTAATATAAAATAATATTAATTATTTTCAACTCCCCCCCTTAATGGAGAAAGGATTATTCTGAACATCTAGCATCCTTCTAAACAATTCAAAATTTACACGCCCAAGAGGTTTAGTAAATATATCAGCCATATTGTCACTAGTTTTACAATATTCAACAAATATCTCTTTTGACTGTAGTTTCTCTCGAAAAAAATGGAACTGAGTATCGATGTGCTTGGTATGTTTATGAAAGACTGGATTGTATGCAATCTTGATGGTACTCTGGTTGTCACTTTTGATGATAATTGATTCTTTCTGTTCTTCTCCTGCATCGTTGAGAAGTCTTCTCAACCAGATAGCCTCACATGTGGCTGCACACAATGCTTGGTACTCAGCTTCACATGAAGATAAGGCTACAATACTTTGCTTTTTGCTGCTCCATGCTATGACCCTGGATCCAATGTTGAAAGCGTAACCTGTGATAGACCTTCGATCATCCAAGTTACCTACCCAATCTGAATCTGAAAAACCTGCTAGAGTAACATCAGAAGTGTCAGTGTACAAAATACCATAATTACTAGTACCACTAGGATACCTCAACACACTTTTTGCTGCGACCCAGTGACTTTCGAGTGGTTTTGACATGAACTGGCTCAACATACTAACAGAGTATGCCAAATCTGGTCTAGTTGTAGTGAGATATATCAAACTGCCAACTAGTTGTCTATACATAGTGGCATCCACCTCTTTAGTACCATCATCACTGCTCAACTTTAAGTTCTGCTGCAATGGTGTTGCTGCTGATCTGCACTGCTCCATTTTGAACTTTTCCAGCAAGCTTCTGGCATACTTTCCTTGAGTAAGAAAATTTTGTCCAGAATCTCTCCATACTTCCAATCCCAAGCAGTAATGTAGATTTCCGAGATCTTTCATCTCAAACACTTGTGACATCTTCTGTTTGATTTCTTTGATCAGATTTTTAGTATCCCCTGTTATGATCATATCATCTACATACAAAGAAATCAAAATAACTTGCCTCTGTTTATTAAACTTGGTATACAGATTTGGATCATTTAAGCTCCTATGAAAGCCATGATGTACAAAAAATGAGTCAATATTCTCATACCACGTCCTGGGTGCTTGTTTTAAACCATAAAGTGCCTTTTTCAATTTACAAACAAGATGTTCCTGCCCCTTTTTCAAAAAACCTTCAGACTGTACTAAATAAATTTCTTCCTTAAGTCACCATTCAAAAATGCAGACTTAACATCTAGCTGGTGTAGTTTCCATTTATGTTTTGTTGCTAAGGAAATTAGCATTCTAATGGTGTTTAATTTGGCTACAGGAACAAAGGTGTCATTTAAATCTATTCCCTCTTGCTGTGAGTAACCCTTTGCTACCAGTCTAGCTTTAAGTTTTTCTATACTCCCATCTGCATTTATTTTAGGTTTGTACAACCATTTGCATCCTATGGTGGTTTTACCTTCAGGAAATTCAACCAAATCCCAAGTATGGTTTCTGTTTATTGATTCTATTTCCTCATGCATTGCAGCCCTCCATTCATCAGATTTACTTGCTTCCTCATAATTTGCAGGTTCTACAATGTTTAAAATCTTTGACATTAATGCCTAGTCTTTCAATTTAGATGGTAATTGAGTCTTCCTACTTGATCTCCTTGGTAGGGGACTTACCTCAAATCTGTCTATTTCAGCCTTCTCCGAGCTTGCATCATTGATTACATTACATGTTACTTCTTCTTCTTGTTTTTGCTCCCGCACTTCATCATCCTCACTATTTTCTTCCATTAGCAATGGAATGTGCCAATCACTGTTAGAGTCATCCTTTCCTTCTTCAACCTGTTCATGAAATATGACATCTATGCTTGCAAAAACCTTATGAGTCACAGGATTAAATAACTTATATGCCTTGAAATCAGTGCCATATCCAACAAAGATACATTTCAAGGCTTTTGGATCTAACTTCTTCCTATCTGCCTTAGGTATATGATCATAAGCTTTTGACCCAAATATTCTTAAATGAATCACTGCTGGTTTGAATCCAAAAAATGCCTCAAAAGGGGTTTTGAAGCCTAGACATTTAGTGGGACTCCTATTCTTTAAGTAGACAATAGTGTTAATAGCTTCTGCCCAAAAACCATTTGAAAGACCCTTACCTTGAAGCATGCTCCTTGCACACTCCACAAGGGTTCTGTTCTTTCGCTCTGCCACTCCATTCTGCTAAGGAGTGTGGGGCACTGTGAACTGTTGAATAATCCCATGTTGCTTGCAGAAATTCATGAATTCTCCCAACCTGTATTCTCCCCCTTGATCTGAGCGGAGAATTTTTATGCTTTTTCCTATCTGGTTTTCTACCATAGACTTAAAATCTTTAAAATACTGAAAGGTCTGACTCTTTTTACTTAGAAATTATATCCATGAGAACCTAGTGCAATCATCTGTAAATAAGAGAAAATAATATGCACCTCCTAGTGACCTAGTCTGCATAGGTCCGCATATATCTGTATGCACTAGTTCTAAGATATCTCTTTCTTTTCCATTAACATGCAAAGGGAACTCTTCTCTATGCATTTTCCCTAATGCACATCCATCACAGTCCAACTTAACATTATGGAAAATAGGGAGTCCATCAACCATACCTTTTCTCTGATGTAAGATGAGGTCTTGCAGATTAAGATGGCTAAATCTCTGATGCCAGAGATCTTCAGCTATCGATCCAGTTGCAACCATTGCTTTCTTTGTCATACTTTTCACGTCTAATTTGTACAAGCTCCCCACGCGCACTCCTGTTGCAACTGTTTCCATCTGGCTATCATTTATAACATAGTTAGTCTTAAAGAATTGAACTTACATGTCCTGATCAGTAATCATTGAGACAGAGATCAATTTTTTCTTAATTCTGGGCACATACAATACATTTTTAAGGCATCTAATGTTACCGCTAGGTAATTTTACCAGAATGTCACCATATCCTTTGATCTCATATCCACTATCATCCCCTAAATAAATTTTCGACCCACATGAAGTTTCTTCAAGACATTCAAACTAGTCCTTCTTACCTATCATATGTGAGGATGCACCAGAGTCGACATACCATATGTCATCCTCATCTCCCTTTGAAGCTGAAAGAGCACAATCAGCTATAAATAGTCGAATTTCGTGGCTCTGATCCTCATCTTCCTCAATGAAGTAACCTTTGTGCTTTCTCTGTTTGTTTCTTACTTCGTCTGCCTGCCTCTTATAACACTCTTTAATCTGATGACCAGGTTTTCCATAGTAAAAACATTTCTTGCTGGGAAAATTATTAGCAGACATACCTTTAAACAGTCTCTTCTGAAATGTGTTGGCTCCTCTCTGCTGCTGCTATGGTTTTTGTTTCTACTGTGGCTGATTCCCTCTATACTGTCTCCTTTTCACCATCAGAGCAAGGTCATTGCTCTGCGATTTCAAATTTTGTCGTCGCTCTTCTTCCTATAGCAGAATCCCTGTCAGCTCTTCAAACGCAGGGGCTTTCTCCCTTGCTGCCAGCCCTGTGATAAACATCTGGTATTGATCTGTCATTCTGTTCAACGTGATCGTGACCAGATCTGAATCGGAAACTTTCTCTCTGATATCTCCCAATCTGTCCTTCAGGTATTTGACTCTCGCAATGAATGCAGCAACAGACTCATTCTCCTCCATCTTCATCGCAAACAGCTTGCCTTTGAGTGACAAGACACAGTTTATATTCTGCGTCTGGTATAGGTTTTTAATCGTCGTCCAAATGTCAGTGGCCGATTTACAGTCTCTAATATGCGGGATAATATTGTCCTTGATGGACATCTTTAATATGACCTTTGATTTTATCTCCCTTTTATCCCAGTCTTGTTCTTGTGCAGCTGATCTTGGTCTCAGCTCACTTCCTGTAATGATCGACCACACATTTGCGCTTTTAAGTAAAGTTTGTATCTTGAATTTCTAGTTGGAGAAATTCGATCCATCGAGTTTTCCAGACTCATGGAGATACGATTCTATACTGTTATTCATATTGGACTGATAAAATTCCTGATCCTCTGATGAATAATTCTACCCAACTGAATAATTGCAGGACACACTAAAAAAAAAAAATCACCACATACCAGATCCTGAGCACTGTTTTCCAAAAAAAAAAATTGTAACTTCAATGCGCCACCACCGGGCAAGTCCGATCTGCTACCACCGAGAAAATCAGGAACTTCAATGCACCACCACTGGGCAAGTCCGATCTGCTGCCATCGAGAAAATCAGGAACTTCAATGTGCCACCACCGGGCAAGTCCGATTTGCTGCCACCGAGCAAATTAGGAACTTCAATGCGCCACCACTAGGCAAGTCCGATATGCCACCACCGGGCGAATTCGGGACTTCAATGTGCTACCACCGGGCAAGGCCGATCTACAAAAAATTGCAGATCTCCCAAAGAGAAAGAGGTTGGCACTCCTTGACAGCGAAAAATCCGCGCCCAAAATTAAATGTATGTGAGGTAAGAAATTGGTGCGACTATCGCGTGTACTTTCGCGCCAATAGGGTCTTTTGGCGCGTTGGTGCGCTTATCTCCCTCAAATCCGCGCCAAATGGCGCAACTGTTCTTTAATAAACCGCGCCAACCCTTTCTTCCGCTCAGAGATGATCAGTCATCTGAGACCTGTGCTTCAGGTGTTACCGCAGTCCACCTGAATCTACAAAAACTTCTGTAAGATTCTCCACCACTACGGTTCTGTAATCAATGATGCATCCTAAAAGAAAAATTAAGGTTGTCCCTACTCTGTGCTCTGATACCAAGATAAAAATGACACTGAATTGAAAAAAAGAAGGAGTTACAGCTCACAGGTGAGTACTGCACTCAAACTGAGAGAACACTCTGAGTTTACTCTACATACATGAATGAGGCATTACATCAATAAGTACATCACTAGGAATTAGGAAGTTGCAAACAAACTCCTAAATTGTAGGAACTAATCCTAAACTAAGGAGATATGTTACAACTTGTGTAACCATTTCTCCATTAATATAAAATAATATTAATTATTTTCAACTTAAAATTCCATGTTCATCACACTCAAAATACTTATCCATCGAGACTATTTTGGATGATACTAAATATCATATAATAATGTAACAAATTTTACAACTTATCGAGAACCTTCCGACGATACTTTGTTTTCCCTTAATTGAATATCCTATGACAACCGTGACAACTTTTACAAATTTAATTATTTTATAGGCCCCACCACACATTAATGTTGAAAAATTAGATATTTAAATCATATTACACAGCAATTTGGTTTTAAATCATCGATCTCATTCGTGGCTTTTATTAACGAAAGTCGAAATCAGAATCTTTGGGATTGAATTTGCATGCATTTTCCCAGCCAAAATAATGGAAAAAACGAAAAAGAAAAAAAGAAAATAGGTAAAGGAGAGAAAATGGCATGCCATCCATCCACTCCCATGCAAAATTTGAAAATATAAAATTTCAAGAAAAAATTGAAAATGCAAAATATTTTTCTCCTTTAGCTGCTACATTTTCTCAGTTCATTGTGTAAGGGGTTTCTCTAAGTTCAGTTATGGTTCAGGGGAAGCAGGTGAAGAACATGGCATGTGATCTTCATTGACATAGGCGAACAGGTGCCATAAATGTTTCCTTCCTCATCAAATTTTATTGTATTAAAAAGGCTTGTTCGCCACCTTGTATCATGGATTTTTTTTTATTTTGTTGTCTGGTTTGGATTTTTATTACTGGGAAAATAAATGGTTGAATTTTAGTGCATGAATAACCTTTGAGTGCAATGGTTTATGGTTCAGATTTTTTGTGTTTATTTGAATTGTTTTTTGCTGAGTTGGGGCGTAGACTATTTGGGGCTGAGATTAGCTTAGAGTTCAGAAAATTTGTTATTTTAGAGGTTAACTGAGTATTTTTCTGAGTAGTATTTTGCAAGAGGGAGGGGATTTGAAGCCCTCTTGGGCATTACACCCAATCCCCAGGGACATCTTCAAATTTCTGGGTAAGTGAGTGAGTGTTCGGACCAGAGTGATTCTTGCGCCTTACTTCCTCACGGAGACAGGCTGTGGCGGGTTTCTTGCACCTCACTACCTCATTATAGGTTATGATGGGTATTTACAAAGGTAAATATAGAAGCAGTAAGATTTGAAAATAAATTCAAATCTAGCAATGGTTGAAGGCATATTTACCTTTTATGTTAGTAGTTTGTGTGTTAGGAGCATGGTTTGTTTTTCTATCTATATGGCTTTAATATTTTAGGTATTATTTAGCTCTAAGTTAATAGTTTATTTTAGATATTTTTTCTCTCTACGTGAGTAGTTTTAGTGGTTAGGGCATGCTTTTTTTTCTCATCCTTTTGGGTTCAATTTTAAGGAACATGTTTAATCCATGATTAGTGCAACCCAAAAATTTGTTACAATGATTGATATATCGAACCTGTAATCTATTGGATACCATCTTAATGTTAAAATCACAACCAGAAAACTAAATCTTATGAGATATATTCTTATGTTATATCAGTAGAAGAGATCAGATAATGTATCCTTTCCCTTAGTTCGACCGACAGTGGTATAAGAAACGCGTCACTCTCACCAAGGTTGTTTTAAATAGTAATACTTGATGTTCGGAGTAGGAGGAGACTCCTTTTGGGAACTCGGCATATTCTTATTTAAAACCACCCAATAATTAGAACAAGACTTCTTTAGATAGTCATAGGGGACATTTGGGCTATGAGGAAGTACTTTTGGGAACAATAATAGGGCCCCATTATGCTTTCAGTTTGGTTTTCGATAGATACAAGCTTCTACTTGGAGGATCTCTTTTGATAACGTAAAAATTTGTCATAACACAAACACGTACATAGGTAGCCAGCCATGCACATAAATTTTTTATTCGACAGAGCAATATGGCTAGAAACAAGAGACGTTCAAGTCTTTTTGACATGACATTGGACCCCAGTGCAACAACAATATCGGTAGAAGATTATCTAAAAGTTGCTTCCATTGATCCTATTTGTGACACCTCTGTTCTAAACCAGATGTTACCTATTGACCTAAACTATGTGTTTAATCAAGGTCCTCATTTTGAGCCTAATAATGGTACCCTATTATCATCACAACCAGCTTCAGATCAGGAATTTGAATCAAATTATTCAGAAATGACTGCAGAAGAGAAAAACTCCTTTTCACAAGATTCAACAGTAATAGTGATTAAAAGGAGTTAGATGTAGTTGTGGTCTAAGGCCACCAATCATGTCGAGTGTCCTCCTAATTAGGAAAGGTAGGTCAGAAAACATTTTGTGGCGACCTTATCAGCTCGGCCTCTGGAGGATGTAGCTTATTGTATACGTGCTCTTGTCACGCTACTGGCCAAAACTCATAACTAGACGGTTGCATTAAAGATTTTAATATTTGTCCATAGAAAATTAAGTGCAGGGGATCCTACATTTAGGGAAGAGTTATTGAAGTTCTCATTTAGAGGGTATATTCTTCGTTTATCCAATTTCAAGGATTGGTTAAATATAGCAAGGTTGTTTGTGCATGCTTCGCTAGATGATTTTTTTTTTGGAAAGTATTTTGGAATTAAAATCCCTATATATATATATATATATATATATATATATATATATATTGAGATTAGTCATTTATGAAGTTATTTTGTTAGGATTTGTTACTCTAACAAATGATAGGTTAAGCATAGAGTTTCAAGACTTAATTGATAAAGAAAAATATGTTCAAGATGTGAATAATTTGAAAAGATGAGGTAAACAAGTAGCAACAACACTTAAATGATGATGCACAATTAGTTGAAAGTTTCTGTGAGACTCATTCTTATGTAGTATGTGTCACATACATGTATTAGTAAGCAAGTTTACGTAATGTTTTTGTAGTGGTATTTGGAAAGTATGTGCTCGATAAAGCGTAATGAGGTATGTGTACACCCGTGAAGTTCGTGGTAATATTAAAATCACTTTGTAATTGCGGTTTTGTGATCAACCAAAAACCACTTTGGAAGTGCAGGTTTGTGGTAAGGCAGAAACCAATTGTGAAAATGTATGTAAGTGTAGGTTTTTGGTAAGCCTGAAACAACTTTGCAGTGTCAGTTTGTGGTAAGCCAGAAACCACGTGTGAGAGTGCAGTGGATAGGGATTCCTGTAGGCATGGTTTAGGGTCAGGTGACAAAACCCTGGGCATGGTTAGGGTAAGCGGATAAAATCCAAAGCATGGTTATGGGTAATTCGAGAAAACCCATGATGATGATGATGGATGAAAATTTATAGGTACAAGTACATGTATGCAAATAATAGTTGAGTGAACCATGTACACGACAGACATCCTAGTAGACTGAAGGTTGCAACGATTGAGCACCCATGCATTCCTGTAGATGGTTGTTCCTTTATATGGATGCCAACATATTATTTTTTATCATGTTTGTAAACACAAGGACCACAACTAGACTTTGCAAATTGAGATCGAGACAAGTAGTCATTAAGGGGGTGACTTGGAAAATATAATTCCTTCCTAGATTGGTGTGTGGTTGAGATATTCTCTCAACCAAGTGATTGTGTGTTCAAGATAGTCTAACTATCTTGAGAGAACACTACATGTATTTATATGTAACATTAATTGATTAATTAAGGTGGTGATCATTTTATAATGTCTTCTACATGGATTCTAGCTTAGTCTAATAAATTGAAAGAATGCCACCTAAGCAATTGTAAGAAATAGAAAACAATGTTTCATATTACAATTGTCGTTCTCAAAATTTATCCATGATCTAAGAATTTATTTATCTAAGCATTCTAATTAACTAACTAACGGTTCGATGTTATTAGAAATTTCTATCTTTTTTTTCTAATTTTATTTTAAATCAGTAAAAAATGTTAATTTCAACTCTATAATTTACAAAAATAAAATATTCAAATTTTAAATAACTAAAATTCACAATATTTAAAAAGAAAAGCCAAAGCCCTTTATGAAACACCATGTAATTGATTGCTTACGATTAGTGGTGGTAGTTCTTTCCTTTCAGCAAGTCATAAATCGGTCTCTTCATGTTAGTAATTAATAAGGCATTCCAACACAGAGTATTTATAGTCTTTGGAAAACTAGAATTAAGAGTATTAATAACAAATATTAAGTACTATTCAATAACTCAATCATTGGTTTACTACGTTTCCATCTTGGTTATTGGATAAGAATACAGTGATATTACTAAAATGCACTGAACCAATAATTGGCATGGTGTTTAATATTTGCCTAGTATTTATAGTCTCCATCAATTAATAGATTAGATTAGTGGTATGCTTGAGAGGGATGTTCAATGAATTTTTGTTTCAGTGACTGATTTATCTTATGTCTAAGGGCATATTTATGTGGATTGTAAATTTAGGCATATCCAAAATTTGAGAATTAAGATAGACTTCAATTATTTAACCCTTTTTCACTATGAATTTGTAAGATTATCAAATATTTCCAAAATTTACTATTAAAATAAATTTGACATCTAATCTAATAGTTACCAACATTAATAATTTAACCAGTAATTGGCATGGTGTTTAATATTTGCCTAGCATTTATAGCCTCCATCAATTAATAGATTTGACTTTTTGTTTCAGTGATTGATTTATCTTATGTCGAAGGGCATCTTTATGTGGATTGTAAATTTCGGCATATCCAAAATCTGAGAATCAAGATAGACTTCAATTATTTACCCTTTTTCACTATGAATTTGTAAGATTATCAAATATTTCCAAAATTTACTATTAAAATAAATTTGACATCTAATCTAATAGTTACCAACATTAATAATTTAACCAATAATTGGCATGGTGTTTAATATTTGCCTAGTATTTATAGCCTCCATCAATTAATAGATTAGATTAGTGGTATGCTTGAGAGGGATGTTCAATGACTTTTTGTTTCATAGATTAGATTAGTGGTATGCTTGAGAGGGATGTTCAATGAATTTGTGTTTCACTGATTGATTTATCTTATGTCTAAGGGCATCTTTATGTGGATTGTAAATTTCCGCATATCCAAAATCTGAGAATCAAGATAGACTTCAATTATTTAACCCTTTTTCACTATGAAATTGTAAGATTATGAAATATTTCCAAATTTTACTATTAAAATAAAGTTGACATCTAATCTAATAGTTACCAACATTAATAATTTAACCAATAAATGGCATCGTTAACCTTTTTTCACTCTGAAATTGTAAGATTATGGAATATTCCCAAAATTTACGATTAAAATAGATTTGACATTTAATATAATAGTTACCAACACTAATAATTTCTAGTAATTATAGACATAAACGAATACCTTACGTCATAGGTTTGAAGTCCGAGATAGATTCTAAAATATTCCAAAAAACTACTATTAAAATAAATTTAACATCTAATCTAATAATTACCAACATTAATAATTTATAATAGTTACCGACATGAATGATATTGAATAAATGCCTTACGTCATAAGTTCGAAGTTTGGTACGCTTCGTAATCTCGGCAGACATCAATGGAAGCAAAGGACACTGGTGTAATTAACCTCCATTTTTCAACTTGAAACCATGTTAATGGTAATGGCCACCTCTCTCATCTGCTTTCCTTTTATTGCAATAATTATAGGAGGTGGGCCGCGTTGATCACATGGCCATTTCTCATATGGGCCATGCCATCTTGTCAAACTACTTCAACGTGGACTGCGTTGATAACTCTACGTCGCATCAGCCACAACAAAAGTAGAATGTTGTAGTCCTTTTTGCCCTGCTATCTATTTGACAGATCATATGGGAATTTCTTCGTATGGACCATGCCATCTAACACCAAATTCTCTTCATTCAATAGTGTTGAGGTAGGGCCAGGAATCTTTCGAGTGCGTCGAAATTGGAAATCACTCTCGTGATCGTTTGGCCAATTGGTTTGGCCGGATCCCATACCTTGTGTCTAACTCTTTTACGTTATGGCTGAAAAGCTGTTTTCAGGTGCAACGCGAGGGCTCCTTGACCATTAGGTGTTCCTGTTCATGCCTTTCTTGGGTTTTCTTCATCCATATGGCAATTAAAAGGGGAAACCATCCCGCCGCGTCCTTGTGCGCAGGAAGAATGCGTGTTCGATCGTTCGTGCTCCAAGCTCTATCTGCTTCCCTAATTTACTGTATCTATGGACTATGTTATTCTTGTTTTTTGAGGGTAGTTTTATAGACTATTTTTTTAGTTTACTAGATTTTAAAATATAAAATATCATCCATTCATATAAACCAAAAACTAGTGTAAAAATGAAAAGATAGTGTTTTCCTGGATATTCTAAATTTATAATGATTGAGGATTCTTAAAATATTTTGAAATAAAAAAAATATAAATAATTTAAAACAATTAAATTAACCAATATTTAATTCCAAAATATTTCTAAAATCCACAATAAACATAAAAATGACTCTAACTGCCAACTACCCACCACCCTAATGGGTTATCTTCACTTCCGTGATGGGTTCTCTTGGCGGCCGCCCGTGGCACTTATACATCACCTCCGCCCCTGTTCCACCACCAAATAACACACGACGGGGCTCGGGGCTGTATGCCGCCTATTCCGCTGCTGCGAGGTGTTAAAATATAGCTTTTAGTTATAAGGCAGTATATCTTGTAATAGTCTAGAAGTCAATTTATTTTGATTACATCAGGGGATTCGGCGACCCCTCAAAGTTGCTTTAGGGACTTGCTCAATCAGTGCAAACCTTCGGTCATCTTTCTCCAAGAAACAATGTACCTTCGTATGAAGGCGATTGATGATATGTTGACAATGCGACCTCGTTGGCATGTCGTGGCCGTGGAGGCTATGGGTGTGGATGCTGTGGGTAGGGCTGGTGGCACACTGGCTATTTGGGATCCATAATTTATTAAGTTTTAGGCTTATAAATTCGTTGGGGGCATATCTCTTTTAGGCCATGTTCAGGGTAGTAAAGAGACAATCTATATCATCAATTTATATGCATCTTGTCACAATCAATTTGCCTTTTGGGATCAAATGGAAGGTTTTATGATTCTAGAAGTCCAAAATCTTATTGTTATTGGGGATTATAATGCAACATTCTCAATGGATGAGTCTGGCTGGCCGCATTAATCTCATGTTATATGGAAATGATTTGGTTGATATTAGGCCGGATCCTGTGTGTCCGACTTGGACTAATCGTAGGAAAGGGGCGGAGTATATTGCCAAAATATTGGACAAAGCCATGGTGGGTGACAGTCTTATGCGAAGTATGGGCAACTTCCGATCTCAAATTACTGAAGGATCCTTATCTGATCATAATCTCATTCTATTGTCTTGCCGCAAGGAGGTGGAGGTATCCGAGATTCCATTTAAGTTCAACCGTATTTGGCTTCAAGATCCGAATTATAACCGAATGGTGACAGAATTGTGGAAGGAAAAAAAAATACAAGTGGGGTGAGGGCAGGATGGCAACGACTATACAGATGGTTGTGGGAGTTAAAGAAGTGCATGAAACAATGGGAACGAAATAAGAAGTGCAATATGAGAGCAGAGCTAGAAACAATATCTGCTGAGATCGATAAGATTTACACAAGTTTCCAAGACTCCCTCCCCCACCCAGATGGTTTATGATCACTTGAAATTATTGGAGGAAAAAGGAGAAAAGATTTTTGAAATCCAAGAAGTGACATGGAAATTGAAAAGTCAGGTCCAGTTGCTGAAAGGAGATGCAAACACGAAATTATTTCACAATGTGGTGAATGGCAGAAAGCACACAAACTCAATATTGCAGATAAAGGTTGCTAATGGATCTATGATCCATTTTATGGAGGGCATCCAGGAAGAGGCCTATAGAAATTTTTCTTCCTTCTACAAGGAAAATGGGGAGATTGACACTAGATTCCAAGCATGGATTCTTGAAAAAATGCCGAATTTATTGGACAGGGGAGCTAATGATCAACTTGGGAAAGATATTACTATTGAAGAAGTAACTGTCGTTCCGAAGTCTTTCGCATTGGACAGGAGCTCAGGACCCGATGGGTGATTGACTGAATTTTTCTTGCATTTTTTTGATATACTGTTAGAGGATCTCCTCGCGATGACCGAATGGATCAGAATAAATGGATATGTACATGTGGATTTAAATTTCACATTCATAGCTCTTATCCCAAAATCAACAACCCCACTAGACTTCTCTGAGTATAGAAAAATTTCTTTATGCAATACCATTTATAAGATTACATCCAAGATCATCGCTAATCGATTGAAAGGGGTGCTATCGGACTTCATTTCTGTTGAACAACACGATTTCTTGAAGGGCAGATCCATCCATGATGTCGTCGCTACAACATAAGATGTGATTCATTCTATTCACACCCACAACATGGATGAAATGATTATGAAGGTGGACCTATATAAAGCCTATGACTCTATAGACTCATCTTTTACCATAATGCTTCTTCTCAAGTTTGGTTTCTCATTGAAAAACATTCGCTGCGTAATGGCATGTGTCACTGTGTTCTTCTATGCTGTGATTATAAATGGAAAACCAACAAAGTTCTTCAAGGAAAAAAGGGGCCTTTGTCAAGGATGTGCACTATCACCCCTCATTTTCATCCTTATTATGGATGTACTCAACAAATTATTTTAGAGGGCCATTAGAGCTGGCTTCATGACAGTTTTTACTCTTTCGCCTACTATATGTATTTCTCATTCCCTTTTTGTTGATGACTTACTAATATTTGGTAGGATTTTGAGGAACCAATGGTTCTACACTCACTTCCTTCTCATACGATTCATTGCAGCAATAGGCTTGCAATGTAATTGAAGGAAATCATTGTTGATTTATGGTAAAGGGAATCTAGCTGAGATCAATTTTATAGTGGAATTATTAGGTGTTCCAATCCGGCCAATGAGAGAGGGCTTCTCATATTTGGGTTTTAACTTGAAAGCATGTGTTTACACCTTAGCCGATTGGAGTTGGTTGGTCGATAAGCTAAAAGTTAGAATCCATAGATGGAGCCATAAATGGCTATCACTTGGAGGCCGGTTTGTATTGATTCAAGTAGTGCTGGTTCAATTTATGATATATTGGGGCCACTTGTACTGCTTCCCAAAAGATATTGTTAGGTGCATAAACGCTGTTATTGCTAATTTTATTTGGACATGGGTCTCCAAAATATAAAGATACATTTCTGCGAGCTCAATTTTTTTTTGAAGCCTATAGAAAATGGTGGGTGGGGATTATTGGATGTCAAGTCCTTCTCAAATGCCCTTCTCATGAAATCCTTTTAGCGGGCTATTAATTCAGAGAGAACTTTGTCAAACATATTGATGTTCAAATACAATACTATGAATCTATTACATCTGATATATAGGGGTGGCACATGCCACTAGCTGGCCGAATTGGCTATCTGAAAAAGATTCAAGAAAATCATGCTCATCATGGGGGCAAGTATATCATGGCACTTTTGGAATGGCTTGGACATTTCCCTAGGGATAGACCATGTGATGGGGATCGATAATGGATTTAAAATGGATGTCGTGATCATCCATCATATGATGCATAGGGGAATCACTCGCCTTCATCAGCTTATATCCCATTGGAGGAGGGGCTATCTGTTTGGGAAGACACACGAACAAGTGGGTCTTGCTGAAGGGGATGCACCTGCATGGGACCGTTACACTGAATGTCTTCGTATGAGTGGACTGTGTCTACACCTGGATGGAGATAGACTGGTATGGGATGGGCATACCAATGAAGGGAGTCGTGTGGTAAAAGATTTATACTATGCAACCATGAAAAGACAATTCGGTGAAATGGTGATATCAACCTTCACTAAATATTGGAGCTCAAAGATACCAAAGAATATTATTCCGTTTACATGGTTAGTATAGAAAGGAAGGGTTCTCACATGAGATCAACTCATATGCATTGGCTTCATGGGGTCGGGTCGCTGTCCATTATGTGAGCAACATGAAGAATCTTTTGCTCACCTGTTCTTATATTGGACAATGATGAAGACGGTATGTCAGCTATTTTTTGGCCATTTCATCGGGCATGGGTGGATTCCTACTGACATTAATGATGCCCTCCAGCAATGGGCGACATCCAATGGGGCATACAAAAATATCCTGTTTTATTTATTCTGGAAGATTTGGCTTGCTCGTAATAGACTCATATTCGAGAATGTGCCATTAAATCTATCCTTTATACATGGGGCGATTATGCGATGGATTAATGGGCATGTGTTGGTCACTCCCACCATCAGGGATTTCTCCCATCGTAACTGTCCGCATCCTATTTCCCAGCCTACTGTCTATTTTGATGGGGCTACTTTGGGGGGCGGGGGGGGGGGTATGGTTGTGGCACTTGGATCAAGTTGCCTAATGGAGATCATGTGCAGATGTACTGGAATGTGGGTTGAGGCACTAACAATACGGTAGAACTTCTGGCTATGTGGTCTGGTTTATGGATGCCCAAAGAATTGGGTCTACAAACAATCTATATTTATGAGGATTCCCAAATTGTCATCGATTGTATTTATGGGAGAGCATCCTTTCAGCCAAATGGTTTACAGGTTTGGATGGACCAGGTTCATGGGCTCCTTGCTTGTTTCAATATGCATACTCTTACTCACATATATAGGGAAAAAAACTCTATAGCTGACCATTTATCTAAAAAAGAGTTGGAGGCACCTTCTGGACACATCTTTGTGACTCTCAATAGGGATAAGAAAACTATTCTTCAACAATATTTCACCATCCCATGAGCACTCATGGGCTTATCCATTGATTTCTGCTTTGTTCGTTTCATGGGAAACTTATATATGCACAAGTTTGTTTCGTTTTTTTGGCATTTGATTTTTCTGTGACCCTACTTTGATGGTTCCGGGGGACTAGAACATTGGAGCCTCATATCATGCCCGTTATTTTCTGTTCATAATTTCCTTCATAGGATTCTATATTTATATATCATTGTTGTTATATTCGGCACTGGTGGTAGTAGGCTACAAACAATGTTTTTGGAATATCGCTGACATTTTGTATCAGTTGTGCCCTTTTATGTTCTCTGGTTATGTTGGATGATGCACTCCAGTAATCATCTACTGAGTGCATTGATTATCAATCATGTAACTGTTATTATTTAATAATATCAATATTTTTTTCTTTCGAGATTTTATTTTTTTCAAAATTTATTTTTATTTCCTGAGGCGAAGTGCTGGTAGGGACTCTTGTAATCGAAATGCTTTGAAATATGAATTTACTAAAAAGAAATTAGATGTTTAAACGTAAATTATTCTAAGTTTTAATGTACATGTTTTTTTCACTTTTTCCTCAACCTATTAAACGACAAGGAGGGTTTTAATTGACCAATCAAAAGCTTCAAAATATTTGAGGTCTTATTTGGCCTCTTTTCAAGGTTGGGAGAGGCAATGTGTATCAAAAATTTTGTTTTAAAAAACTCTATTTCCAACTCATTTTTCATATTCCTCTAATGCTAGCCCAAAAAATTTACACTAGCTTTAAAAAGTGTTTTACATTTTATTTTTTAGAGGAGAGTGGCTATTTCCATGCACTCCTACCCACATACCATTATCTCTCTTGTCCATTGTCCACATGTCATTATCTCTGCCCACCTGGGGTTGAAGTATTAAATAAAATATTAAATTCTTGGACAAGCAACTTCACTGAGTGAGGTCACAATGTTGTAAGTCCTTGTACACGTTTCTTCCATTGCTTCATAAAACCCTGTATATGGCAATAAAAAAATGCCAGGTTTCTAGAGTTTTGTAGAACCCTCATCACTGAAGCACAACTATTGCTTGTCTTGTCCTGTTGCTTCACATTCAATAAAACGGTAAATGGCAGGACTCTTTGTCACAAAATCATTTTCCAAAACACCATTTATGCTTCGAAAAATTGTTGTCTTGCAAAAAAATTTCAAAAACTAAAAATATCAAAAAATACTGTGGATCACTATTATTTTTGCAATATTACTCTGGTTTACTACCGTTGCAATATTACTTTGGTTTACTATAGTTTCTTTTGCAATATTTCTCTCATTTTCTACTATTCACTAATTATTCTAGTATTTCTTAAATTTAATGGAATTGAAAATGGCTCTCTATAAATTTTTAGTGGATCTATGGGTTGAAAAACCTAGTAGCAAGCAGTTGGTTTTGATCTGATGTAGGTTGAGCTATACAATTGTTCGGAGAAAAATAAATGGTATTTTTCCTCTAGTTTGATTAGCAAATATTTAAGTTCCGCTCCAACAGAATGCACATTAATATATGCTAAGCTACGCAAATCCACCGAAACTAAAATCCAATTATGCCTCTGATGTTATCAGGTAGCTGCAATAGTCGCAATACCAAAATTTGTTGGGGATATCATTTTCTATTGCAGAAAATCATCCTGATCCATTTCATGATGTTGTGCATTCCATAGGAAATGGGCATATGATCTAAGAACATTGTTGCAAAATAGAGTCAATTAGTTAGATAACATCAGCCTAAATTGTTTCATATATAAAAATCTATATGAATCTAACACACTTTGATAACCATTTGAGATATCGGGCTTCCTCCCTTATACATCTACCAAATCATCCACCAAATCCTTAGATATGAATATCTAAACTTAATAGGATAAAATGTGAATAAAACAGTGCATGCAACAAGTGAAGTAAAAGGACTCAAATAGGAGATGCGATATTTGGAGCAAATTCAATAGCTTGATCAAAGTATCATTTGGCACGAGTTGCATCTTTGTGAACATCCCATATGAGACTGGCATAAAGACTTGCATAAAGAGAGAGGATACCTCCATCATTGGGACTGACTAGTATCGCCCTCCCATAATATTCCTCAGCTCTTTCCTGCTCTTGTTGGACCTAAATAAGCACAAAACCAACAATATTGAGAATTTTTATATAGGAATATAAAACCTATAAATAATGACTTGATATATAATATTGGTAGATGATATATGATAGATAAAATTGATTTATCTCAATTGAGTAAAAACAAAGAGACTATTAAATTATAACAAATCTCAACTAGTTGAAAATATTTTGAGGGAAAGAGGTACATTTACTTGAAAAAAAAGTGAAGGCTCCTGATTGAGTCATCTTACGCTGCAATGCAAGAAGTCAAAGTTGAATGAAAAACATATAGAAGTAAAAGAACTTGGCAATGTGAGTAATTCGATTTAAGAAGCACATATGAGCCTTGGCATTTGTGGTTAAGAGGCTCCAACATTTAAGACCAATAATTTTTCGTTTCCTTGCCAATCATCTTTCTCTAATGTCGTGTGAAGTTATTAATCATTCTCCTTGCTCTATTGCTATGTTTTATAGCAACAATGGCCTGGCCTTTTGCTTCATTTGGTCAAAGCTGCTTCGGTGTTTTTCATAACAGTTTGATCCTTTGTTCCTTCACCAGTGGTTTTGAAAGCCATCAGGTCTCTAAGAGCTTGGAATCAATTTGCATTGGAGGGGGCGTGGAAAGCCTTAGAAGTGCTTTGGTTCCTTGAGTTTGTGAGTTGTTTGAAGATTGTCAGATAATATGGAAAAATCCTAAGACTGAAAAGTCATAAACTTCTCTGGAAAACAACGAAAGGGATGGAAAGAAATACCAGGTAGAAGAAATGGGAAACCTACCAAAGAAGAAGTTGTAATATGAGAATTTGAACCCAATAAAAAAGCAAAGCCTAAAACAAACATATGGTACAAAGCCAATGAAAACCTACCTGCAAAGATTATACCTAGAAAAGGACCCAGTTATTAATGCAATAAGGCAGAAGGGAAATATAAGAGTTCCAGAAAGAACTAACAATGAAACCCTCGTACCTAGAGGATCACAGAACTAAGACAGGGACCTTGGTCTTCTATTAAAGGAATAACAATAAACAAAATTCCAATAAAATGGAGCAGGAAAATTAAGAGCTAACTGTAATCAAGAGTATTTTTCTTTTTCTTTTCATTTACCTGTAGCTGAGTGAAATGAGCTAAGCACCAAAACTATGGTGGAACATCATCTCTATAGTCACTAAGCCAGAAAAATGAAATTTATAAATGAGGGAGAGTATTCATAGTCACCTGCAATTTTTGTGTGGTAGTCATAACAAATACTTGTAATTTTAGCTAGGGTTTGAGTAACTACGGAAGAGCTTGGCTCGACAGGCTCATCAGAGAAAATGATAGTCAAGAGTGCAATGGGGTAGTTACCCAAAACAAACCACAATCCAGACGGATCGTTGGATCAAATCCTAGAAATTCAATGGTGGATATCTTGACGCGTACCATCGCTAGTGCAACCCACATACAAGTGTTGTGTGCCTAACTCAAGCTGTGTGTCATCGCTAGAAGGTAAAAAATCATCTTTTGCATTGTGCTTCCCACCCCCCTTAGTGTCATAGCATAAAACTTAGAATAATCTAGGCTAACTCCAAATGGCATCGAGAATTTGAATAAAATAAAGTTATGTAAGGATATTAAAATGTGAGAAAAAAGTCACCTTTTTCATTTGAAAATGTATACAGAGCCTAAATTAATTAATTATTGGATACGATATTTCACTATGTGCAATGTTTTTTTCTCTATCGTCTATTATGAAATTGAGTTTTGGTTGGTACATATTTTCTGAAGGTTTAGCGGTGAATGTTTTCCTTCGACGAAGTGTATGAAAAATAATTGGCCATTATAGCTTATGACCAATATTTCCCGTGAAAACGAATTTTCAAAAGGAAAACATCATGTCAAAGTCATCACATAAGCTACCACTTATAATTAAGTTTAATCCGCTAAGTACTTCTATGCATCCTTTCAATAAGAGAATGAAGACGCAAAAGATGAAGAATACGATATTTCAATTGGTAATGCCTTTGTGATATTAGTGGCATCAATTCATAATATAACGTGTTGCAATTGCCAAAAATTGTCAATTTAACGATGTAAATATGAGATAACTCTCTTTCCACAATCTGATCTATAAATAAAGTCGGTTCTTCAAATTCAAACACCGATATACCTATGTAGTTTTAAGTTATAGAAGATATTGACTAATTCAAAACATGTATGGATCTCACAATATAACCAAGGTAATTAAGAGAGAAAAGAAATAAAAAATTCTACCCTTGCTCTCCCTTAATCTACTAATTAAATTTGTATGTTTTTTGTTTCCCATAGAAACTCGTATATGGTCATCTCAATACAAATACATAGAAGTATATTATTTATATTATAGTTTTTGTATGTTTGAATATGAGGCACAGAGTTCATAGAAAATCATATATGGTCATCTTAAAACAAATACATAGAAGTGTATTATTTATATCATAGTTTCTGTATGTTTGAATATAATAATATTTGTACTTATTTTAAAGACATTCGAACTGAACTTCTGCCTTAAAATTTTCATTTTTTTGTGCCTTTCGAAACTATTCAGCTACGGCAGGGACTTGCTGCTTTGCAACTTGTCTTTTTTTCTTGTTATTAAATTAAAATGTTGGATTTTTGAAAAATTCTAAAAGTCTTTATTAAATTTGGAAAAAAAAAACATATATTTTTATTTTTATTTTTTAATGGTATTGAATTCAAATTTTTTTAAGTTATATATATATATATATATATATATATATATATATATATATGTGTGTGTGTGTGTGTGTGTGTGTGTATAAAATTTAAAATAAGAATATTTTGAAACTAATCTATAATTTTATGGATAATTCAAAGAAACGATTTTTTTTATAGACATTATTGTCATGTTGGTGTAGGTAGTGTAGTGGGATAGTGTGATGCAGGAGCATCAAGTTAAATTTTCATTATTGAATTGTGTAATTAAGGGGGTGAGATATTTTAATTATTTTATTAATTAATTTGCTCATTTTTAATAAATTAGGAGAGAAATTATAAATGCGAGGATTGTTGTAAATATTCCTTAAATAATTAAGGATATGAGTGGAGTGAATTAGGTAGATAATCTAGGGATGAGGAATTCCATAAACGGGACTTAGTTGAGTCCAAAAAAAGATAAATCTAAATTAGATTTTAAGTTGAGATTTGTGTGGAGGAAATTACGGAGTGGAATAAATTCATATTTATGTATAAATATGTAGCTTCTGAGAGTGTGAGGAGACAGAGAGAAGTGAGGAGAGGTGAGGAATACAGAGAGTAGGAGGAATGGTTTGAAGGGCCGAGAGCCAAGAGGCCGCCCAATTGTAATATTTGGCCAAAGAGTTTTTATGTTTTATATCAGTATTTTATTTATGTGGCTCTCTTTCCTTCATGTGTATTTTTGAGCTGAACATATTTGTGGTTTTAATGAAGAATTTCAATTTTGATGGAAGCACATGTGTTTTACATGCTGGGATTTGATTTAACCTGGTATCCTGGCATCATTTTGGTATCAGAGCTGAAATATGCGTGTTCTATGTTTTGTTTTGACTTTGAATTACATCATACATACATTCCCAGACAAGTGCGTTAATTTGCATGAGTAGGTGTGCGATGAAGACAACTTCGTTTGGTGAACATTGATGGAGCAGTATTAAATTTGAAATACACGGAGGTTGCTTGTTAAGGTTAAGAGATTGCGTGGGAGGTTGATTCAATTAGGAGAGAAAGAGAGAAGTTTGCAGAGGGGCGAACACATTGCAGTAAGCTACGGTTTGAAACCACAAGCTTGCAGCAACTAAGAGGCCGCACTACTCATGGATGTCTTGACGTGTATGGAAGGAGGATGTTGTAATACCACAAGCGTAGTGTGGCATTAAAATAACCACGTAGGCAAAGCCGTGGTGTGAGTGTGCCATTGCACGTAGTGTAAGTGTGGTATGAGTGTAGCTATGGTATGAGCGTGCCAAATACACACTGTGAAGTAGAGTGCGACTTTACAATAAGCACACCGCTGGTGTGGCTTCATAAGAAGAACACACATGAAAGTATGGTAGAGCAGGTGGATACCATTTCCCGTAGGATGTGAACCAATCATGAGCGGGGTTGTGAGGTAACATGCCAGGTGAGAGCAAAGGAGATGCTACGGAAGCATGGTTTGAAGCAACGCATGCAGGCCGAGGGCAATGTCCACGAAGCAGTCTCAGGTCCTGGTTTGCAGTGGAGGTGATGTTGAAGTCTTAAGCAACATGCACAACAAATGAACCACATGAAATATGACTGTAATATGTCACAACAAAGAAAACAACATATTGTGCCACAATGCGGATTTTTTTATGATCGGTTTGGACGTAAATTTTGAAGGATGGTGGTATTGGTTATAAATTTAATATTTTTATATTCAGTTGGGGTTGAGATGAGCATAGGCTCAAAATTAAATTGAATGAGTTTTATATTTTGCAATTTTAATTATGTTATTATTGCATACAATTAAAATGGCCCTTCGTGGAATCATCAACTATGGTAAGAAATGGAGTTTGCACATATGGTGCAATATTTTATTACTATAGGTATAAAAAGAGAGGTAATTGGAATTGCACAATAGATCAATTTCATCATTTTGAAGAGTAAGTCCGGGCCTTAATAGAATTGGAAATTTTTGAAAAAAATTTAAGTGAAATATAAATCATTTGTGGTATGTCATAACGGGAGTGCAGTTTAAAAACTCATGGAGGTTGCGTAAGCCTTTAATGTCAATGTTGAAGAATGGTGTAGAGATTGGTGTCAGTTCCAATCCAATATTGACTTATACAATTAACTCCATTTCCATGGAGGTGTGACGCTGTGAATTCGACCAACCTAATGTTTTGAAAGCTAGTTGTATTAAGGCACTTAAAAAAAAGGCATGTGTGGGGCTTGTGAAAGAGGTGCGACTCCAATGGAACATTCAAGGTATGGATCCAGTCTTTCCCCGGTAACACCTTCCAGTGTAAGAAAAGGTCATTGCGATTGATCGAGGTTTTTGAAAAATTCATGTACGTTTTTTTTGGGAGAATGTAATCTTGAAAGGATATTTGGTTACATTAAGATTTCATGTTTTCATAGCAAGAAATTGAGATTGAAGAGATTGAGATGAGGGAACCTGGCTTAAATGAGAGGGGAGATTTTGTGTACTTTGAAGGTTTCTAACATTATTTGCTGGGAAAATATTTATGTGAGAAAGTTGATTGCAAGAATTTTATTTTCTGGGGAGAGAATGAACCTTCCACATTCAAAGTAAATCTGTAGAGGCTTGAATGTATTCCTTAAAGAATACATGAGAGAATGGTTGGATCATTTCAACCACGAGAAGATTCAAGGTAAGTGCTCATTGAATGAATCAATATTCATTTAGTAGAAGTATTTTAAAAGCTAGATGATTAAATTTCCTTACCATACTCGTTGCAAATGTAGAGGTATAAATGAATGGAAAATGAATGGGAAAATGTGCTAATCCTGGGTGATATAAAGAGAAACATGCATTTTTATGTGAGAGGGTTTATTATGCATAATGTGGATTCTTCACATTTTTGGTTAAGTCATTTTGGACCAAATCTTGTAGTTCGGAAAAGAAGAATTCTTTTGATTGGTGATTGAAAACATAATTGCTTGATGTTGTAAAATCTTTGTTTTACCATCATGTGGCGGTATCTAAGGAGGTGATATTCAGGATGGACACAATGTACGAGTTGTACATCATTCATTGAATAGGTTGAAATATGAATAGTTTGTTCTCTGTACACAGGTGAAGAGATGTGAATTGATGTTGTATGGTGCATAAAAGTGCAAGGAAATGTTTGCATTAAGATGACGAGCTTATGGGCGTGCGAGTATTTACAGTGACAAAGACAACACAGAAGAGTGGAAACCAGAGAATTGAGATTCCAGAGAGAAAGGATTATTAATAACCTTAATAGGAGCATGAGGTATGATAATTCATTAAGGTATTTTGAACGTTGAATATTGAGTGGTTTATTTATTTTCACCTTAAAATAAATCTTGAAAAACCTGAATTACATTTTGACTAAAGACTTCAGTATCATGTGAAATGATAAGGGCAACTGATGATTTTTCATAAAAATGAAGTATGAAAGAGAGTGAAGATTTTACATCCTAAAATGTAGTAGGGGTGTATGTTTGTTGGAGGATTGTATAACTTGAAGTAAGTCAAAATACCCACTATCATAATTATTGGGGCAAAGCTTGAAGTAAAAAAAGATGTTATAGTCAAATGAAAGTTTGGATAGTTTGAGTTAAGATTGAGTATGTCAAGTTGGTGTAAAGTCTGAAGTAAAAGAGTCGTAAAAATTCTGAATGTAATGGGGTTCATGATCAGCAGAGCCTAAAACCCAAAGAATTGGTAATTTCAACGCATAAGTTAATAAAGTGTTGTTTGCAACAAAGTGAAGCAAGAGGGTTGTCAGAGATTGGTTCCAGGATAGAGAACCAAGAGAAGAAAAGCGGAGGAGGAGAACTTGCAATTTTTGATGAATGGCAAGTGTGAAGGATTGCTGAAAGGTGGATTGAATAAAATCGACACGTGAACAATGAAGTTCACAAAGGAGGAGAAGATGACTGTTGATAGTCATTTCCAAAGATATGATGAAGACCACAACGGAGGGAAGAAGATGGAAAATGCCAAGGTAAGTGGCATATGTGAGCAGTTGACAGATGAATATTATGAGCGGGAGAAGGCTGAGATAACAATTCACCTTGAATTTTTAATGGAATTGTTGCAGGAAAATGTGAAAGACCAGACACATGGTTGGACCATGAGAAATAAGGTAAAGTGTCAGAGACTACACACAAAGAGGTAAAACTAGGTAAAAATACAGTTGATGGAAGAGCTGAGGAAGCTCAAGCAGATGTTGAGATGTGAAGAACTTAGAGAGGGTGAGTTAAAAATGGATGTTTCCATTTGTGTCTTAGAACAGGGTGAAATTTTGGGTGAAGAGATCAATGAGGAAGATCTCATGAACTATTGGGATAGTTCAGAAGAAGCTGAAGATGTGTTGGCAAGAGAAGCAGACGAGGCTATGAAGCCTTACCTTTTTAAATATCACAGTTTATGTATGTTTGCAGGACGTGAAAAAGATGGTGACCAGTCTGATGGAACTGTCATAGAGATGAAGGGAAATTTTGAGGAGAAGTCTGGTGGAGATTTCCTTTCGGAGGAGGAAGGTACAAAATTGTTGCAGCAGGAAGAAATCATAAATAAATTCTTGTTTGGGGTAAGACATCAAGTTGAAGTTGTTATGGAGCAGAAATAAAATGGAAATTCCGAAGAGATAATCCAAGGAGGTAAACAAATGTATTTTTTTAATCAAATTGCTGACATAACTTTGCAATGTGATGGAATAGAAACTAGGACAACTCAGGAATATTTCCAGAAGAAGGATGAAGCTGGGAATGAAGGTTGTGACTTAGTGCTGAAAATATTTCATATGGAAATCGAGTTCTTGGAACGATGGCTTAAGGAACTTGATGGAGAAGTAAAGCTTGCAGAACCTGATCCAGAGGAAATTACAGTTACTATACATGATAGAGATGACATGTTTATAGAGTTGAATGAATGTTATAACTTTTCAAATAATGATGCAAGTGTATGTACAGAAAGCGACATTAACAGAGATGATGTCGAATTCAGAGAAGTTGAGCATTAGGTACAATAAGGGATTTGTGTCCATGGAGACAAAAAGGAGGCAAAAATATTAATCCAATAGGATGAAGATGGAAGTAGCTAGCAGTTCAAAACAAAATCTA
The DNA here is from genome assembly GCA_034641835.2 of Pinus albicaulis. Taxonomy (NCBI): domain Eukaryota; kingdom Viridiplantae; phylum Streptophyta; class Pinopsida; order Pinales; family Pinaceae; genus Pinus; species Pinus albicaulis. The sequence goes on from CM076576.1 coordinate 895,404,052, forward strand.
TTAAAGTCTAGAAATTAAATAATGGGAGATTGATGCCTGAAGCATCAAAAGAGACTGAAAGGTCTTATCTTTTTAAGACTAACCGTTTGTTAGTGAATGCAGGTACAACACCAGATGAAGAATTTGTTGCTATAAAAGCAATCAATGACTATAGTTGTGGTCAAGAAGAAAATCCTGATTATTTTCCATTGCAAGGATTTTAGTATTCAACTCAGTTGGAGATGAAAGAATTCGACAAAAAGGTATTTCTCCAAGGAATTGGCAAAAGAAAGCGTTGGAGGAATCGATGGAATCCGATCGACACAGTGGGTGACAAGTTACCAAATCGAGTTGATACTTCGAAGGACCAGTGGTAGAACATAATTTGGAATCCAGGAGGGAGCAAGTCATCAGGACTTGTGGTTTTCGCATTGTTACAAAAAAACGACAGACCTCATAGACAGGAGTCTATTGAAACTTCTCTACATGGGGAGTCTGATGCAGGAGCATCAAGTTAAATTTTCAGTATTCAATTGTGTAATTAAGGGGGTGAGATATTTTAATTATTTTACTAATTAATTTTCTCATTTTTAATAAATTAGGAGAGAAATTATAAATGTGAGGATTATTGTAAATATTCCTTAAATAATTAGGGATATGAGTGGAGTGAATTAGGTAGATAATATAGGGATGATGAATTCCGTCAACGGGACTTAGATGAGTCCAAAAAAAGATAAATCTAAATTATATTTTAAGTTGATATTTGTGTGGAGGAAATTATGGAGTGGAATAAATTCACATTTAGGTATAAATATGTATCTTGTGAGAGTGTGAGGAGACAGAGAGAAGTGAGGAGAGGTGAGGAATACAGAGAGTAGGAGGAATGTTTTGAAGGGCCGAGAGCTAAGAGGCCGCCCATTGTAATATTTGGCCAAAGATTTTTTATGCTTTATATCAGTATTTTATTTATGTGGCTCTCTTTCCTTCATGTGTATTTTTGAGCTGAACATATTTGCGGTTTTAATAAAGAATTTCAATTTTGATGGAAGCACACATATTTTACATGCTGGGATATGATTTAACCCAGTATCCTGGCATCATAGTGGGTTTTTTTTCTCTGCACTTGGGTTTGAACCTTATGCTATGGCATTCTTTGTATTATGATTATGTTGTTAAAATAACTAATTACTTCCACATGAAGAGTTTTATAAATTTAGAGAAGTCGAGTTAAGTCACAGTTGAATTTAGTGTGTGGTTGCATGTCAAGGTATTTTAGGCAAGCTGTTAGTTGGAAAAGCTTTAAATACCCCTCAGTGATTTTGTGTGATTAATAGAAGAGCTCCAACTCATGTTATTGTGTGTCTAAATTATTTGTGTTATTTTTTTCCTTTCCTCCTCTTCCTTTCCAACAAATTGATATTGTAAGAGTAGTTATATCCACAACAACTCAGAATAAGTGGAAAATATATTAGAAGGATGTGAAATTAGGATTTTTGAATGAGATTGTAGAAGAAGAGATTTATGTGCAACAACCTTGAGGTTATACCAAGATCTATGGAGATAGCAGATCCAGTGAAGAAAAGGGGCAGGTGAGGAAGATCAATGATTTTTTTAAAATTTTCAAGTAGAAAAATTGTCGAATAGCTAAGGTGCCCAACAAATGTTTTTCTTAATTAAACAAAGCTAAGAAACATACCACCTCTTTTTCATAAATTGCGTCAAATTCAGGTAAAATTACGATTCTATTTTTTTAGCAGACCATCGCATCGCAACCCTATCGAAAGAAGCGTTGTTGGTATAAGGCGTGTGACCATAAGTCAAGAGGATGAATCATAATTCGATAGTCAATATTTTTGTTTGAAAAGGTCACGTGTGACTATGGATCACTTAAATCGTATGTGACCATTATTTTCAGAAAGGAAACCTTTTATATGCAAAGATGGATTCATAAAGTTTTTTATTTTTAAAAATGTTTTTTAAATAGAGACTTGGAATTTTTGTTTTTTTGAAAAGATATATTAAAGGGACCTGTTCCAGTTTATTATAAAGTTTTTTTTGGAGTATTTTTTAAGGGGTTTTTATATAAAGTGTTTTATTATAAAAATTAATAAAGGAGGTTTTGAAAAACTTAAAAGGGATATTATTATTTGAAGAGGGAGTTTTTTTTTTTGAAAGATGGCTTCATCCAACTTCCAGTCACAGTTTCCTCCATTTACAGGAAAGGGTTATGATGAGTGGGTCACTAATATGGAGACCACATTGAAGGCTCATGATTTTTGGGATCATGTCCTATTTGTGTTTTCAAAATATAAGGATGAAACATAAAAATGAGTTCTCACTAATACAGAGAGAGAAATATGGAATAAAGACAAAAAAATGAATGCACAAGCGTTGCAACTTATCCAACAGGGAGTGGATCGAGTAGTATTCCAAAAAATTATGATCATGTCCTTAGCAAAGACAACATGAGAGACCTTGGTGACAAACTATAATGGTATGAATAAAGTCAATATTTTTAAGTTTCAGAATACTATGAGATATTTTGGAAGTATGGAAATGAAAGAGATAGAGGACATCAATTCATTCATGAATCGGGTCATGACTGTCATAAATCAGTTAAAAATTTATGGTGGAGATATTAAAGATAATAAAATGGTTGAGAAGGTCCTAAGATATTCTACCAAATTCGACGTTGTAGTAGCAACCAGAGAATAAGACAAGGATTTGGAAAAGCTAACAATTGATGAGTTGATGGGATGAATTATATTCCATGAGGCAAGGATAGACAGAAATAAGGATTCCACTTTAGAAACCACTTTCAAAACCCAAAGTTCTATTTCAATAGATAGAGTTCGAGGAAAAAGTATATCAAGAGGAAAGGGGCGAGGTGGAAGACATGGTGGCCAAAGAGATGGCCGAGAAGATCTTGAACATGAAAATGGAAGCAGTGACAAAATATTCAACAATAATCAATGAGTTTACAAATCAAAGGTGAGATGTTATTATTGCAATAAATTTGGTCACTATGTCAGTGATTGTAGGAATAGGATAGATGATCAAGGGAACCAGAGAAATAATGTCACTAAAAATAATACTAACTCCATGTTCCCATATTTCCATACGATGCATGAACCTTTTGATAATGTGAAAATATTAGACAATGGTTGCAGTAACCACATGACATGCAACAAGAATTTGGTTGCAAATTTGGATTAATCTATGAAGATAGAGGTAAATTTGGGGACTTCCAAGACTATGGATGCATATAGAAAAGGAGTGGTCAACATTATGACCAAGTAGGGGGAGACAAAGAAAATTTTATTGGTATATTATGTCCCCGATCTTAAACATTAATGATAAGCATTGGTCAATTGATGGAGAATGGATACAGAGTTATCTTTCAAGGACACGAGTGGGTTATATATGAGAAACCTCCAAGCAAGAAGATGATAGAAAATTTTTAGATGAGAAGGAACAAACTCTTTCCTCTAGTTATGAATTATAGTGATCAAGTTAGTTCCTTTACAGTTGCATGTTCTAATGATTACTAGTTATGGCACCTTTGGTTTGGACACTTGCACTTTTTTGGCTTAATATTGTTGCAACGGAAACAAACAGTTAGAGGTTTACCTCCCATCAAAGAACCTGCTAGTACTTGTGAGTGTTGCATCTTGGGAAAGAAACACCGTGAGTGTTTTCTAAAAGGAGTTGCATACAGAGAAAATAAAAATCTTGAGTTGGTGTATACAAACTTTTGTAGACTTATGAAGACACAATCAATTGGTGGAAGTTGTTATTTCCTCACTTTAATTAATGATTATAGCATAAAGACATGGGTTTAATTCTTAAAGAAGAAGTTTGAAACTTTTGTAAAGTTCAAAGAATTCAAATCCTTAGCAGAGAACCAAAATGATTGACAGATTAATGTATTGAGATTATATAGTGGTGGAGAATATTATTCAAATGCATTCCATGATTATTGCAAAAAACATGGAATTAGAAGGAAATTTAGAACTAGGTACACATCATAATAGAATGGTGTAGCTGAGAGAAGGAACAAGACAATTATGAACATGGCAAGGAGCATGTTGAAAGGACGAAACTTTTCTGATGAGTATTGGTCAGAAGGAGTTGCATGTGTTGTTTATGTGATAAACAGATCTCCTACAAAGTGTGTGATGAACATAGTACCCAGAGAAGCATGGTCAGGTATGTCTTTCATCGTATCTCATCTCAGAGTGTTTGGATGTGCATCCTATGCACATGTGCCTAAGGAGCTAAGAGGAAAGTTGGATGATAAGAGTGAAAAATGCATATTTACTAGTTATAGTGAGAAATAAAAAAATTACAAATTGTATAACCCTATCACCAAGAAGACCATAATTAGCAGGGATGTGTTCAAAGAAAAAGAGTCATGGAATGTGACTGTAGACAAAATAGTTGATGCAAAAACACAATTGATGGAAGATGATGTGGAAGAGAAAGAGTAGCAAGAATCACAAGAGCAGACACCAACAATCACTCTAAGATTTTCTGAGCAACATGGATCTTCAAGCAAATCAATAAATCAAAATTCTCTGTGCTGTCAATCAAGTGATGAATCAAAAAATGGTAAGAGAAAGATGAGAAGTATGAAATATATTTATGATGATTTGGATGTTAGTTCAAAATTTTCATTGTTTTGTTTGCAACCTTCTTCATTTGAAGAAGAAATCATAAATGAAAATTGGGTGCAATCCATGGATGAAGAAATAGAAGCTATTGAAAAAATGATACATGGGATTTGGTTGATTTACAAAAGGATAAAAATATCATTGGTGCGAAGTGGGTGCACAAGGAAAATTTGAATGAGAAAGGTTAAATTGAAAGATTTAAAACAAGACTTGTAGCGAAAGGATTCTCTAAACAACCGGGAATAGATTTTGGAAAAATATTTTCTCCGGTAGCGAGATTGGATACTGTAAGCCTCAATAACTCATAAAAAATGGAAAGTATATCAGATGGATGTCAAATTAGCCTTCTTGAATGGAATTCTAGAAGAAGAAATTTATGTACCAACCTCCAATTTATGAATTTTAAGGTAAAGAAGATAAAGTTTACATGTTGAAGAAAGTGCTTTATGGACTCAAAAAAGCGCCTAGAGATTGGTATAGTAGAATTGATAGTTACATGATCAAGAGTGGATTTTGCAGAAGCAACATCGAGTCTGCCTTATACATAAAGGTAAATGAGCATGGACAAATTTTGATTGTTTTCTTATATGTTGATGACATGATTTTTACAGGTGATCTTGAGTTATATGCATTTAAGGTAGACATGATGAAATAATTTGATATGAAAGATCTTGGTCTTATGAAATATTTTCTTGGCATAGATGTTGAGCAATATAAAAATGAATTTTTATTTTTCAAAATAATTATGCTAGATATTTGCTGAAAATACTCCAGATGGAAAATTTTAAATTTTCCCCTACACAAGTTGCAACAAGTGCAAAGTTAAGAAAGGATGATGAAGGATCAAATGTCAATCCAAATATATTCAAAATATTGGTTGGTAGCATCATGTATCTCACATCTACAAGGCTGGATATTATGAATGGAGTGAGTTTTATTTCTAGATTTATGGAGACTCCAAAAAACATGCATTTGAGAGTAGGAAAAATAATTCTGAGATACACAACATGAACTAGAGACTGTGGCACAATGTATGCAAGCAAAAAGAAGAAGGATTTGATTGGATACACAGATAATTATTTTGTAGAAAGGTTGGATGATAGGAAGAGCACTTATAGTTATGTGTTCCATCTTGGTTTAGGTGTAATTTCATGGGAATATAAGAAGCATCATATTGTGACACTTTCGTTAGCATAAGAAGAATATGTAGCAGCAAGGTCATCAACATGTCAAGCAGTGTGGTTAAGAAGAGTATTGGATCGAATCAAGTAGAAAGAAAAAGGAGAAAAAATAATATATTGTGACAACACCTTAGTGATTTCACAATCCAAGAAAGTTTTTTTCATCAAAAGAGCAAGCATATTGATACTAGGTATCATTTTATTTGAGAACTTGTGAGGAGTGGAGAAGTTCACTTGAAGCCTTGTAAATTTAGTGATCAATTGGATGATATATTTACTAATTCATTAGAAAAATATGTGTTTTAATTTCATAGAATAAACTTGGGTGTTGTAAGCCTAGTTGAGACATAGAGCAATAGGCATGTTTGATTTTTTATGAGTCATGTCTCAGTATAGAGGTCGTAATTAAGGGGGAGTGTTAAAATAGCTAATTACTCCTGCATGAAGATTTTTCTAAATTTAGAGATTCAATTAAGTCGAGTTAAGAAATAGTCGAATTTAGTGTGTGGTTGCGTGTTAAGGTATTTTAGGTAAGTCGCTAGTTAGAAAATTTTTAAATACCCCTCACCAGGTTCATTGTGATAATCAAGTTTGTGAGATCAATAGAAGAGCCACAACCCATGTTATTGTGTGTGTGAATTATTTGTGTTATTTATTGCCTTACCTCCTCTAACTTTCCAACATATGTGATACCCTTGGTGAATCAAATTTTAAATGAATTTTATGATTTAAATTCGACATGTGAAAAATTATGTGATACCCTTGGTGAATAAGTTATTAAATGGCTTTTATGATTTAAATTGGACATGTGAAAAGTGAATACATTATGAGGATCTAAATATTTATTTTCTTAATAAAAAAAGGACACTGATTTATTTACTATTATTTTTGGAAATAAATTAGAGGCTACCAAATTAAATATTAGAATCCTAACTGCTAGGAAAAAAAATATTCTATAATGCAACTTGTTGAGTTTCCAGGTCACCATTATCTAGTTGATGTAACGTTGTTGTCTTTTGTCAGACCGTCCCTCATCGCCCCTAATATTATTGACCTCTATCATCATTTTGCATTTATGGAGCATCCTATCACCATTGTTTCCATCATCAAACAAATTCATTGAGCATTTCCAACATCTCCATCAAGATACACATCCATGAGGAACCTGGGTGCTACCATCCTATCGGTATCATGAAATTAAAATAAGTAGGATATTTCCCAAGACATAGTTCCTCTAATTTCAATTTTTAATTTTGAATACCCACGAAATGTGTTCCCTAAATACCCCGGAGGTTGGGTTTCTAGTATATTATTTATTTTTTCTTTTAAAATATATCAATTAACTCCTAGTCATGGATGAAATGGATGTGACCTTTTGCAATTGCTAGTGTTTCCGAGGACGAAGTAACGAGCTCCAAGAGGGGTGTTTGGTCTGTGAAGGAAAGTACATAATTCTATAGTTGTGGCCATATCCCACTTGACCATGCATCTCTTGGCTCCAATTATGAGAGGGCTTCTACATCATGGAGGAGAAGCGCACGTGTTGCCCATGGCCCTAGACCCTGGAATGTCCTTCATGCTCTAGAGAGGGTTCACGTCTGTCATCATAATTCTCAGATGATGACTTCATCCTTTCAAAATCCACCAGTCAGGGACAAGAATCATGAGGGAAGACCTTGTGGAGGGGTAGTTCTCGTGGTCCTCCCTTATCATCTTTGGATATATCTTCATTTCTATGTTGTTCTTGTAATCTAGAAGAGTTGTGTCTCTATTGAAAAATATGAATAATCTTTTATTCGAGCATAGGTATAGATATGTGTATATATTGTTCTCCTCTTGTGTGCTAGCCATGTTTGACACATGAAATATGGGTTGGTGGCTCCCTTCCTCAGGTTTTGAGAATGAATTCATAGGTGAAATCCCTGGTGCCCCCCATGACCATGATGTGATATTCTAGGAGGATCGAGTTTGAGGAATACCATGAGTTGTCTCCAATATTAAGGGTCAATGATTCATTCTAGTCTTGAGTTCCATTTGAGCAGGGGAAAATGTAGTGGATTAACAACCCTGTCCCTCTAACCTCTCACCTCCCATGTGAATGAACATCCCATTTGCGTGAAAGAACATGATTGAAAAAAAATATTTATAAGATGTCTCCTCATATTTGTGGCCAAGTTGTATTCAATGGAATTAGTCCAACAATCGTGTGTGATATCTTGATCTTGTGATTTTCCACGTCATCTACCTCCCTCGAGAGGCATATGTGGACTGAAGTTGGTTCTATCTAATATTATGATCTTATTAAGATGAGTAACAATGATTTACATGGTAAACACTTCACCATTCAGTACAAAAATCTTCCATCTCCCAAGTTTAGTTGTGCTCCATGAAACTCTTAATAAATAGTGAAGTTGGTGTAGTAACCTGCGATTATCTTAAGTACATTGCCCGATGTTAGATGAGTAAATTTATAGAGTGTTGCACTAAGAAATACACTTCATACAATAAAATTAATAGAATTGAACTCTCCTGAATTACATTGGCTGCTTTAATGGTTTAATTACTCATAATACATATACTTTACATGAACCTTACGAGATCGCTCAATTAAATTGATTGTTGTGAATGGATAAAAGAAAAATATGAATGGTCTAGATGTGATACTGGATTATCCCGTATCCACTAAAGTAAATGATCAATGGTTTCATGGTTGGTATCTTAATTAGGTTTTCTCTTACCATATTCCCATACATTTTATATGACCGAAAAAATAATATTTAGTGTACCTATATTTGTGTTTAAACTCAACATGGACTAGATCGGTGGCTCAATTCCCTTCCATTCGTTGGAAACTTAAATTGAAACCAAATTTTGGATTTCAATTACAAGTTATGGCAATGATCAACCCCATATTTTTGAATGTGTATATCATAAATACCTCACAAAAATGTGTACCTATAACAATCTGTCAACCTCCATCCCAACCATTGATGTTGATCCATCCCAACTATTGATGCTGATATCATTTATGTTTATGCTAAGTGCCATGGAAAATTGATTTGAAATTTGACCAAATTGATGGAGCTTACATCCATTCAATCCCAACATTATCTATATTCAGACTTACAAATTGTCTACTCTTTGAAAATATGGTTGAACGACACCACCATAATAGAATTATACTCATTTTTATATTTTAATAAATTTAATTAAATGTAATCTTATCATGAGGGTGAACTAGACCATTAGAGCAAATGGAGAGTCAAAGCCACTGTCTTTATATTAAATAAAATTTACACCAGTTTGAATTAATCAAAATCCATTATCATATTTTTATTTATAAAGTTTACATTATAATTTTTTTATTTAAATATTCTAATTAAATAATTGATGGTCAATTATTCTAATTAAATAATTTTTGGTTAGCTCAACCTCACAAAAAAAATTCACAAAATTTTTGGATTGATAACTATAATTTCTACTCATTGCAGTATCAAATAATGCTTGTTTTTATTTTTTATTTCGTAAAATTAATTTAAATGATTGTTTATTATATTTTTAAAATTAAAATACAAATTATTAATTATAAATCATTTTTAGTTATTTATTTTAAACATAATCTAATTAAGAGATGAAATGAAGTTTTTCTTAGCATTTTTTCTCTTCGATTATAATCAAAATTTTGTAGAGGGTTTCAAATTTTTCTAGTTTAAATTGTTTAATATGTATAATTTGAGTTCCCGAGCAGTTTTTTAGGGAAATAAATCATTTACATATTTAGAAATACATTTTAAATCATAATATTTTTTAACAAAAAGAGCCATATTTCAGGAGGATTGTGATTAAGATTATTGCATATTATATAGAGATCGGTCCCAGAAAAAAAGAAACAGATTAAGACACTAATTCAAATGAGAGACATATGAAAAGAGTGCCCTGTTTTTTCTATTGATGGGGCATACACACAAAGGAAATGTGGATGTGGGGCATACACACAAAGGCAGTGTGGATGTGGGGCATACATTTTTCAAGAGACTGAAAAATACTATCATATTTGGTGGGAGGGTGGAAATGGTACAAACAATAAAGTAGAATTAATTTCTCTATGGGGCATTATGATATGTCCTAAGTGGTTGGGCATTGAGGTTCTTCATGTGTTTGGGGATTCAAAGGGTATCATCGAATGGGTCAACGGGTCTTCCAATTTTCAACCCTATCATTATTTCCAATTGGATGAGTCGTATTTGTACTCTACATATTTCAATTCAAAAAAGCACATGTAAACACATTTACATGGAACAAAATTGGGTTGCAACCACTTTCTCAAAGATTGGAGTGTCGAATGAATAAGGCGTGATCCAGTTTGTTGCTTTTGGCCATTGTTATTTAACAAATGCAGGGAGTATCAACATCATGTAATGGCAGAGAATCAATTCCATGTAATGTCAGTGAAAGCACATAGGTTCTAAGAGCATTATATGTTTGCTTTTTATGGCATCCAAGAGCTAAATACTATGGCTGAACAAGTATTTTTTTTTATAATAGATTTTATTTTTTGTGTTAACAATTTTCTTAATCAGATTAGATAAAGGTAGGTATTGTAATCTTGGTTTATAGTCGTAATATATATATCAAGTAGATGTATATAAGGATAGGAGGTCAACTAGAGAAAGGAGGATTTTCCATATAATAAAGGTGAACAATATTGTGAAGCCAAAAAATATAAAGGGATTACTGAGTCTCATCTAAAGAGGTCAGTCACACCAAATTACCTTCTCTACACCCATTTCCTATAGATAAAAAATGTAGAGAATATCAACACTCCCTTATCTGTCCACACCCTTTTTAGTCTTCCACCACAATTTTCCCAGCTCAGCACATCATGTGGCCCCCAACACATACTCCCCTCTGCATCTTGCAAATATTATCATTAGGTAATGTTCCCTAAACCTTGTTCATTGTCTTTCCAAAATTCTCCCCTTCATATTTCGTCCCTGGTTCCTCTCTTGTGGCAAGAAAACAACCTAAAGCCTCCTTGTGCAACTATGCAAACTGCTAATACTCCCTTCCAACTCTACATTCTAAAAAATCATCTCCATTACACATGATAGAGTCATATGGTTATGGATGTGAGGGGAAAAACACACCACCCCCTTCATTTTCTCTCTAATCGTGTCCAGGGTGGTGTGAATGGATATCGATCCACCCATTACCCTTTGATTTTGTCCCCATCAGGGGAATTTCATAACATATAATTAATAGACATATAAAATCTTTTTATATCTAATTAATAAACAAATAATTAAAAATAAAAATATTTCTAAATTTAAAAATTTGGAATATATACTTAATATGAATAGTAACTATAAATTAAAATATTAATATGATTTGGAGGATGTGCCTCACTTATTTCTCGTGTTCTCATTTGTATCTGTGATATGGGAGGGAGTGATGAAATTATTAAGCATTGACATCATATAGATGAAGGGTTTAGTAGAGGATTGTCTCTCTTTATGGTCTCATTCCCAAAAGGAGCATGATGTGTTTCCCTTTTACATTTTTTGGGACATATGGTGTAGCCAAAATCATAATATTTTTGAAAAAAAAGAGGAAGATGTCAGGAGGGCTGTGATTAATATTGTTTCATATAATGGAGAGATTGGTCTTGGAAAAAAGAAACAAATTAAGAGATCGATTCAACTGAGGGAGCCTCAATAATTCAAGAGAGAGACTCACAAGTTTAATACTGATGTTTTGTGTATGGTTTGTGGACATGGTAATGGCAAGGAAATGAAATCATATAGAAACATCATAAGAGTACAAGATAATGAAGGATTTATTTCTCAAAGAAATACCCGAAGACATAATTCAAAATTTGTCATACTAGAGGATGAGGCAGCATTGTCTCATAAATTCCACTATAAAGAGGCCCATAAACTAATCGAAAAATTGTTGATGGTAACATCAAAGGAGGTAGGAAGGCCTCGTGGTTTTGAAACTAGAAAATTATGTGTAAAATTTATGGGTTGAGAGCATGGAAATAATTTCCAAAAGGAAGGAGAAAAGAGAAAATTTCTCCAATGAGATCAAGAAAATAAGGATTTATCCAAGGGTGGAAAACCCTTAAAGATTATCCCAACAAAAGAGGAAGGATCAAATGCTACTTCACAAAATATGAGGATTAGTCACCTAGGGGATTTTGAGCCACATTTTGTCTTGCATGTATTCATATATTATATGAAATGGACCATAGGTATCTCATACATGGTTTTTGTAAAACCAAAACATTATTTACAAATATATCTATGGATGCTTTCTACTTATTCTACTTTATTGTACAATGTGTGATGATGATTGTATGTTTACAAATGTATGCCTAAAACATAATTAGCTAACACATATTTTAATGTATTTATATTTATTGGAACATGTTGATATTAAATATAATTAAAATGTCTCTCTAAGAGGAAAAATCTCAAAAACATACGTAACATAGTTGGAATCCTCACTGAATAAATGCTATTTATATGTAGTACCACAAGTTGTGAATCAAGTTTGAAAACCAAATGGTGAATACCTCGTGAAATGGAATCAGATAATAGTTTGATCACAACACTATACTCAATGACATTATTAGTCACGCGATTGATACATATTACTTGCAAACTCACTAACTCATCAGTCAGATCATAGATTTCCCATGCTGCAAAGGAAAGATTACTATAACTAATGCCATCAACATAACCAACATATGGTTGAGGGATCTTCTACATATGGAAATAAAATTTAATTCAAGATAAGAAGTTGCAGTAGAAAACTTTCAAGAAAACCACACTGCAAACACACCAACAAACCTATACAATATGTACATAGTGACTATGTAGAAAAATCTAAGTATAGTATTTTTTGAGTTACAACCCATTTCAGGGTTACGCCAAGGGAATCTTTTCAAAGTCTAAAAGCTCATAGGCCCCTTTATCAAGGACATTTTTAACTGTATATGGACCTAACCACATTGGTTTGAGTTTCCCGGCTTCTAATTTATCAAGTTCTTGGTCATACAAGGGAACGAGATCATCTTTCGAGAAGGCACGAGATTTAAAATTTTGGTCAATTTATGATTTGATGTGTTTTTTGCAAGCCTCGTTAGAAATAGAGGCATCGCATCGAGTCTCATCTAAACGATATAGGTGTAAAAAAAATCCTATTTGGGAGAGGCAACGAGAAAAAGTTCGACAGCTAGTTTCAATGTGAAATTTCATCTCCAATTGGAAGAACTACTTCTATACCATACACCAGCTGGAAAGGTATGAATTTGGTTGTAGTGTGAAAAAATGTGCAATATGCCTCTAACACCAACTTGGATCATGAATGCAAGTTGAGGTGGAAGTTTGGGAATATACTGTTTATGGTTAAACACAACAAGGCTTGAATCAGAAGGATCCATGCCCCCAATCGTTGCTAATAATGACTTCCTCTAAGAAGGATAGTTTTGCAAAACTTCAAGAGTTGACATAGCCAATGGAGCTTGAGACAAATATTCAACTATATTATGTTTTTTTTCAGCTCTCACATGAGGGTTAAATGATTATTTAAGAATAACTCCTTCGGGATGAGGTTTAATCATTAGTTCAACATTTATTTTTTCAATCTATAGAGGATCAGAGGTGGGTGGAGCATATCTAGAAGGTTGGTCAGTAGACTTTCCATTTTAAGGATTTAGATTACCATAATATTTATTTTTAGTATCCACCAAGAAATTTTCCTGATACATGAATATGTTGGAAGTGCTTTGGGAAGAGGAGGATGTGTCTTATACAACCATTTTCATCTCCGAGTTTCAGAAAGGGTTTATCCACATGACAGGTGTAGTAGATGAAAATTTTAAAAATCGGTTGATTTATGCTTGATGTGGACAATCCTTGGTAAAGCAGATGAAAGAAGGATAACATGGCTTGCATTTCTCATTAGGATACTAGTTTTTCTATGTCCTGGAGAGGGTTTTGTTGTTTATTCTTACCTTTACCCTTGTTTTTACTTCCTTGTTGCTGAGATTTTCCTTTGGTAGATTTAAAGAAATTAATGTTGGAATTAGTCATAAGAGAAATAGGAGATGGTATTTGATTAGTCACAATAGGAGGATAATTTTAGTTAGAATGGACATATGAATTACTCATTGACTACTGACCGACATAACCAATCACACCATCAATAACATGTTTTTTGTTAGAAGGAGGAGGTGGAATAATATGAGATGGTCGTGAAGCATTGGGTATGTTATCAAAGAAAATTCTAGATTGGGTATAAATCAAATCCAGATACAGGGAATGAGTAATGACTTTATCTTTAGTAGAAACTTCGCCCTTGGAAACATCCTCAGTTATGGAGGGCAACAAGGATTTAATGAACCATTCTACTAGTAACTGATCAGGAATATAGGTTTTGACCAAATAATGACGATGCCTCCACTCATGTATATGATCAAATATATGAGTAGTGTCTAATTATTTTTGGGAGGTAATAAGTTTAGTACTAGTTTCATAGCGAATTGGTAATTGGAAATGTGTTAGAAATGTTGTTTCCAATGCATTCACGTTGTTAAAAGAAACTCCAGGAAATTCAAAATACCATTTGGCTACCGTACCGGTAATAGCTCTTTGGAAATGATGTAAATTAATTGAATAATTATTTAAAGAGTTTGAGGAACACCATAAATGACAAGTCATGACGTGGTTTGATGGGTCCTCTCCAAGGCTTCCATTAAACTTAGGAATATCACTCGATAATTTTTTTGGAATAAATGACCTCCAGGGAGAGTGATAAATCATGTCATTGATTAGCAGGGATAGATCTATTAACTCTAGTGTTGCAATGAAAGTAAACTCCTTATTGAAGTCTATTTGTGGTTGTTGGTAACCTTATGGGTAAAGGTTAACTACTGGTGGCGCATATCCAAGATAAGATGGAATGGGATGGGCCATTGGAATTTGCATTCTACTAGGGTAAGGATTGGTTTGAAAAGTAGGATAACCCATACCAATTTTCTGAGATCCATTAAAACCTTGATAAGTTTGGAAAGTTTGACCTTGGATATATTGACCTTGATAAGATTGTTGTATGGTTGTTCTATGGACAACATGAATTGTAGTAAACATTGGAAAGGTTGTCAAGATGAAATTTCCATCATTCCTAGACCAATCTAACTAGTTTGTACCTATGGCATGCTTTGGACGTGTTGAATTACTTGTACCTAAGGTATAGCCTTACCAAGTTGACCAAATGAAGTTTGTAATGCACTCTAGGCAGATGGCATTTGAGAAATCCAATGTATCAGTTGACTAGTTTGTATTTGAGATACAACCTGAATAGGTTGACTTGTTTGAAGTGGAGCTTGGACATGTTGGCCGATGGGAATATGAGGTATAGATTGTATTTTTTGACAAGTGGGAACTTGAGGCATATAATGAGAAGGTTGACAGGTCATAACTCGATCTAGGACCTGACCAAGTTGGCCAGAAACAAGAGGGGAAATATTCCAAGGATTGGTGGTCATTCTTGGAAATGGGGAACCCATAGCAAGAGGACTTGCATAGCGAGGAGAACCAATTTCCAACAATTGATTAACATGTGGGAATATTCTAGCAACATGTTTGAACCTAGATGGAGGATAAGGAGTAAAAAGAGTAAATTCCCCCCCAATAGGAGGGCATCTGCTATAATATGGAGTGGGTTGTTGTGGATGTCATAATTCACTAAGAAATGCACCATATTTTTGTTCCAATGGAGTTTGGGGTGTAACAAGTTGTTGGGCACTCGATAAAGATAAACCAGATAGTATTCCAAATGGTGAAGGTAAATGAGAAGTCTAAGGACTAGTCGCCACACGAGAAAAGGTTCCTGAAAATGATTGGTATTCGGGCGGTATTGCTAGACCAACATATAGGTGAGTTTCTAGTGAAGTGGTGAACATAAAGGTCACTCCAACTTCATTTGATTCATTCATAATGGAAGATACAGGTTGGGTGATTTTGGCTGACTCTGTCATGGTTACATTTCATAAAAGAGTGCACGATGGGAGTTCAAAATCAAATTATAATGAGGAGATAAATGTAAAGGAGCTTGTGGTCAAGTATTAGGGTTAACAAACATTAGATAAATTTTGAGGTCTAAAATCGGCCTCCTAATAAAAATGTAGAACCAAGATAAACTTTATAAGAACTAATAGGATTCAAGATGATGACGTCAACCATGGGGGACGATTCACCATTTTTGGGGTAAAATGTAAAAATAATAAAAAATAATAAAATAATAAAACTAGTTTTTCAACTTATCTCCCTAAGAGTTTACTTAAATTTCAAGCGAGAGTACTATTTGGATGCAAAATTTATTTCCTCATCCAAGGAGTACCCATGCTGCATACTTTTGATGGATTATGCTACACGAAAAATGAGAATTACATGAAAAAATGTGATTGCGATCACGTCTTTCATGTATTTATCATTTTTCATGTAACAAAGTCCATAAAAAGTATGAAACATGGGTACTCCTTGGATGAAGAATCAAATTATGCATCGAACGAGTGTCCTAGCTCGAAATTTGAGTAAACCCATATGGAGATAAGTTGAAAAAACGTGTTGAAAAAGTAGTTTTTTATTTTTTCTCTCTAAAATTTGATGATGTAATCTAATCTTATTTTATTATTTCCACTATTAATTTATAATTTCCTTAGGAAGCCCATTTTAGACCTCAAAATTTCCCTAATGAGGAACAACTTGATGAAGAGGAGTTTCGAGAATTAAAATGAGAGTTTGAGCCATCGAGAAGACTCTTCCTTAGTAATATCCTCAATACTCAATAAACCTGGCAGAAGTGGGTCTTCATCAATACCTGAAGACAAGGTTTGTGGCGGAGATGAAGTGAGGGAAATGGGAAAAAAAGTTCCTAAATTTATTGGTTTATTTATTTGTGGTTCCTCGGTTTGTACGACCTGAGGTTGCAATATTTATGAATCTACAAATTTAGGTTCTATAACTTCAGGATCTAATGTCTCAACAACTTCGGTTTCAGCTGCATCAAACTCAATAGTCTCCAAATATGTAATTTCAGATTTGATAGGAAGTGATGAATCTAGTTGAATAATTCCAGATGTAGTTCCAGATGCGGTAACTTCTGATGTACTGGGTTTGGTAGTTTTTGTTTTCTTGTTCTTATTACGACCAAGTGTTGCCTCTGGAGGTAGAGGATACAATGTTTAAATTCTTTGCAAATGAAGAGGGTGTTGTTCTACGATTAATTAAATGATTTTAGAAATTAAAAATAAAAATAAAAAACAAGAAGTGGTAAATAGGAAAAAGGATTACCAAGTCACTATGAAATGCAATATACGATTAAGTATCTACAGGAAATATCCTTGAATGTTGTGTTTGGTGTACAAAAGTTAACAAGGTGGATGAATTAGTTACCTATGGCAGGTTTGCAACATAGTGGAGACTTCCAAAATATACCCAAAGGTATGTGGAAGCACAATCCGTAATAGCATTGTTTAATGCGTAACTGTACAATGGGGGCATTTGATATAATTTTTGTAGGTGGATCGACATCTTATATACCAAAATGTATGTGGAGGATTGTTATGATATACTCTGAAGTACGTGGAAAACCAACAACCATCCTTAGAATTTAACGTTGAAAAGTAATGACAACTCCTACATTTAATGACACCAGATTATAGACCTTCTAGCCTAGACCACTAAATGTGTTACTAAGTTTCCAAATGCTCCTTAGGTTAATTGATAAATTTTAATGTTGATTTTGATTAAAGTTTCAGTTTCAAGGATCGAAACAAATTCACTTGAACTCCTACAATGCAAGTAGCATGAAAAAAGTATTCCTTTTTCATTCAATGAAGATTTAACTAACAAGGGAAGGAGTTTCAAATAATGATGTAGAAAACAAGAACTTCCAAAAAATATCTTCATATTCTACTATTCCAATTGAAAATGAAATTTTCTTTTCTTTTTCAATGTTCGATGTAATGGAAAATAAAATATGACTAGATTATTGAATAAAAAACATTCACACAGATCAAAACCGTAACATGAAGGAATTTTAACAAATCAATAACCGAGCCAAATGATTAAAAACCCTAATTAACGAGAAGAAACAAATTCTTATAAAAAAGAAAATCACACTCAAATTCAAATAGGTTGTTGGCTTTACAGAGACCTTGAATAGATGAGAGATTCAAGAAAACACTGTAAAGAAAATAGACTTAGAGCAAGGCAAGGAAAATGCATTTTTTTTTTCACTATGATAGGATCATCACAACTGATGTTTGGAAACTAGTGAAAATCATCGCACTTATAGAGAAGGAAATGTGTGATGGGTAACTCTATCTAGGAAAAAAAATTGCGATGGGGAAAATTTGTTACATCAAAAATTCTTTTGGAAAAATCACAGTATCATTTTAAGAGAAACATTAAGAGACGATGCGTTTCGAACTACTCAGTGTAGTTCATAATTAGGAGAATAATGATTGTACTGATCAAAAAACCTCTATATACACTGTTGAGATGCACAATCTTCAATGAAAACCAAAAAAATGAACTTTAGGAAAACAATAAAAATATATAATAAAATAATGATAAACTAAGATAATATAAAAATTTGGTTAAAATACACAAAAATAACCCTAACCAAGGTCAGAATTATGGTTTCCTAGGTCTAATGATTGTATGAACAAGTCAAATTGAGTCGATCTCAAAGGTCCTAAAAGGCTAGGAAAATAAAGCCACTAAAGAACATCTTATTCCCTAGTGGAGTCACCAAGTTCTTGGATGGATAAATTCATTCTGCTGACATAAGAAATATCCCTATATCTAGTGGCTTGATTTAGAAACAACCAAGACCAAATTTATATGGTTTCGTTAGATAAGTTTGCAATATGGAAGAAATACTTATTTGGGATCCAATGTGAGCTCTCTTATTCTCTCTACTTGCAAGTTTTAGCTCCAACTGCAAATGCTAAACCAAAATATCCAAAACAAGGAAGAGAACAAAAACATACAAATTAACATATACAAAATGACTCTAAACAAGAAGTGAAGGATTCATTGTTATTCATATGCATAAATGTGACATAATATATATGAGAAAATACCATTTTTGTATTAATAAAAGTAGAAGAATATTACAACCCTTGTAGGTCCCTCCCAGCTACCTTTTCCTTCCTTTGCCACAATAACAAGGCTTCATTCACATTTCAAGCATATGGATGGATTATGGACCTCTAGGAACAAAACAACAACATGAGGGCATAACTAAGAATCTCCAAAAGCCAACCCATAATGTATGTGAGGCAGTGTATTTATATGGTAAATGAGGTGGTCTGAGATTTACCATTCTACTGCTTAGATCCACATAAGGGGGGGGTAAGTTCTAGGTAATAAGAGATAATACCTCAAAATTAGGAGTTCGAGATCTGATCCAATAATAAATGGTTAAAACCACTATCGAAGCTTGCATAAAGAGAAACCTCAAAATTAATTTTAATTTTAATTTTGTACAAAAGAGAAACTTTGAAATTAATTTTTTGTGTTCATGTCGTGTCAAAAAAACCAACATGGTACTCCTTCCATATGTCTCTCATTTGAATTGATATCTTAATCTGTTTATTTTCTCTTGGACCGATTTTATCTTGGTGGATATTGGTGACCACCCACCCATTCCACTTGGACCCCCACCATTGTCTCCTTCATTTTTCAGCTTCCTTAATTGTAGCACAATTTTCTATTTTTGGCAGTTTTTCATGTCCTTAACTTTCAGAGTCATTTTGAGGGACTAAAAGATGTTTTTAGGGAAAAGAAAGAGACCCAAAACATCCCATTCCAATTTTCTAATTTTTTTTGTCTTCCTCTTTGGTATCTTCGAAATGAGGTATTATGATAGCCAAATGAAGATCATATGCCAACGTTACGACCCCAAGAAGTTGATGTTCCAACTTACCCCAACAAGGCCAACAAGATTTTGGTGCTTCATCTCCTAGGGTTTTGTTTTTGGATGTTTAGGGTTTCACAGTGTTTCTCAATGATAAAAAGGGCACCGAGCCTCATTGTAATATAGTTCAGAAGCATGTAGCCATCACATCTCTTCCTAGAGATTATCTACCATCACCTAAGCTAGTTTATTTCCATTCTTTTTGTAAGCATATTTCAGTTCTTTGATATTAATTGAATGAAGTTTTATGTCTATTGAATATCTGTATTTATTGTTATGTTTGTATTATGTTGTGTTCCTATCTAAGTTCATATCAGTGGTATCAGAGGGTTCTGCTCTTTATCTTCTTTTATTTGCATGTCCCCAATGAGGTCAGGGTATAAGGAGTTAGGGATCGAATTGGTTGAACCTTTGTAAGACCAACCTCGCAAACCCTGAAGACCTCCCATGGTGGAAGAAAAGAAATATGAGGGAGCAGGAGATCCTTTCAAACTATTACTCGAAGAAGCCCTCAAGTTATAGAGGAATGCGATGATGGAAACTTTTGCCAAGATCCTTCGATTGATGCCCACAAATGTTGCATCTTCGTCCCATATTCACTCTCGAGGCACCGCTCCCTTCAAGGTACAAGTTAACTTTTACATTCCCATATTTGAAAAACAGATAAATGCATATGCCATAGATAGATGGTTAAATCTGTTGGAAGGAAATTTTTTAGTTCATGATTTTTCCAATATGGAAAATATTACTTTTGTGCTTCTCAAAGCCGTCCCCCATGTCAAGGATTGGTAGGAAACATATTATGAACAAAGGGAGAAGAGAGAACCCTCGTTGTTTTTAGTAGATCCCACTTGGAATTATCTCTGATATTCCATCAAGGAACAATATTACCCCGTGGGGAGCTATGAGGACAATTATATACAATGGACTATGCTGCGACAACAAAGGGATTAGGATGTGCATGACCTGATGAATCAATTCCATACCCAGAACACAAATTTGGGTATCAAATATTTGGAGAAACATATGTTTATTAAGTACCATGGTTATTTGCACAGATAAATTCAAGAGGAAATGGAGTTCCTCGACATCTCCTCGTTTGGTGCAACATACCAATATGCTGCCAAGATCAAGAAAAAATTTAAACAAAAGAAGAGAGACTTTGGATCTACGAATATGAAGCAAGGTAAATTCACCCTAAAACCATAGAACAAAGTACAAATCCAAGGCATGGTGACCCAGGACAACCCTACGAAGTCGTAATCAAATAATAACACCACGAAGACAAAGAGGGACATAGGAAAGTGGTGTGAGTTAAAAAAGATCCCCACTCACAACATAAGTGAGTATCAGTCCAAGAAGTCACTAGTGGCCAAGCTTAAGAATTCTGAATCAGATGCATACTCCAACTCTGAGTCAAAACTCGACAAGGGGGATGAAAAAAGGAAGAAGATTATTGACGTGGATCGCAGTCCTGCCATTTATGCTGCCAAGATATTGAAGGATGTGCTTGAAGATCCAGAGTAGGGGGAGTGCCTCTTCCACTCCAACATGTGGGTGAAGGTTTCTCTGCTACAATTCATTATTGACAATGTAAGCCAAAATAACCTCATTTCAGTACAGGTCATGAAGCAGCTAGGCCTACCTACCACAAGACACTCGCATCCACACACCATAGGGTGGCTTCACCAAGGATGAGATCTCCGCTTCAGCCAACAGTGTTGTCTACCCTACATCATCAAGCCCTTCATCAATGAGGTACTATGTGATTTTTCTCCTCTTGAAGTTTTTGATGTATTATTAGGCCAAACATACCCGTGGAAGCAACATGTTGTGTATGATTTTAGGCATCACACTGTTATTATTACTTTGGGCCATAAGTTGTACATGATACCAAAGGTAGCACTGCTTACCGCCATCTCTTTGATCATTGCGAAGAAATGTACTAGGCTTATTTCCCAGGCCGAGAAATTTATTTTCCTTATGATTCACCCTTAGGGGAAGAAGAATATTGTGGTCATGACCTGTAGGCAAGTCTCCTTCACATGGATAGAACAAATGGACAAGGTCGTGGATGAGTAAAGGGACATCTTCACCTCACCAACAGGGATACCTATTCATTGTCAGGTCAAGCACCCCATTGATTTGATCCTAGGTGTGATGTTGTCTAATGGACCGATCTATCGACACTCTATTCTGGAGAATGATGATATCAAGAGGAAAATTCAAGAGATGTTGTAGAAAGGGCACATGAGGCCAAGTTCATCACCATGTGGAAGCTTGATCACGTTGGTACAAAAGAAGAAAAATAACTCGAGACTATTTATTTACTATTGAGTTTTGAACAAAATCACTATTTGGAATAGGTATCCCATCCCACTGATTGATGACCTTTTGGACTAGCTCAAGGGGGGAAAATATTTCTGAAGGATCGACTTGAAGTCTGGTTATCACCAGGTACTAATTGAACCCTATGATGTGTGTAAGACTACCTTCAAATCCACGAGGGCCTTTTGAATGGACAGTCATGCCTTTTGGGTTGACGAATCCCCCCGCAACCTTCTTGAGGCTTATGGATGGTATCTTGTGACCCTTCACCAACTCATTCATGGTGGTGTATTTGGACGACATCCTGATCTTCATCTAGAGTTGGGAAGAACACCTCCTCTATATTCAATAAGTCCTCCAAACTCTGCAAAAACACAAGATGTGTGCCAATTTGGATAAATGCACTTTTGGTATGACCCAGGTTGAATATCTAGGGTGCACCGTTAATGAGCAGGGTGTGCATGTGGACCCAACCGAGATACACATCATTCGAGATTGGCCAGCCCAAACCACTCTAACAGAGCTCCACATCTTTAAGGGTATTGAAAATTTCTACTGTAGGTTCGTGTTGGGGTTCTCTAATATCACTTGGACTTTGAGTCACGTCACTAAGGGTGGAGCAAAAGAAAAATTATTTTGGTTTGAATCCCATCAAAATGAGCTTTATGAGTTGAATTATCGCCTCTAATATGCACCAATGCTCACATTACGAGACCTGCAAAAACCATTTGAGATTGATACAAATGCTTCTGAATATGCTATTGGTTGAGTTCTTACTCAGCAGGGGAATCCAATGGCATATCACAGTGAGAAACTTTCATACATAGTCTGAAAGTATCCCACCTATGATAAATATATGTATTCCATTACGCAGGACTTTCGACAATGGAATATGTTAGTATTCAATAAATTTTTTCATAACTGATGATGGCTAAAACAAGTCTATTAGTCTTCAAGAAACAAATTTCATACAAAATCTGTGACTTCTTGAAGCCTCTCTATGTTCATTATATTTTAGAAGTCCATGTCATTGATAACCTTCATTCAAATTCCTCAAAGAAAACCTGCTGATATAAAAGAATGTTTCAAAGCCTTGCTTTTCCTTCATTTCACCCATTCCGTCAATTTTCCTTTAAAACCCCTTTCCTCCTGTCAAATACCTCTTTTTTTTCCCTTTCATACTCCATTTCATCAAAATCCCCTTTAAACCTATAGAAACCCATTTTTTATGTTTTAAGCTATCCTTTTTACCTTATCAGAACCTTTGAAAAAAGTCAAAAAACCCACTTTTTGGCCTATTTCCGACCTTTTTTATATATGGTTTTTAAGACCCCTTGGCTTAAGCCCCCTTCCTTTTCTCTTCCATAAAACCCTGTGCCTGCGACCATGCATTAGCCCCCATTTCCATCACGCATTCGCATTCCCAATTTCTCTTTCTGCTTCCTTTTCCTTCCGATGGCTGATCCACCGATGAGATCTGGACCGTCCATTTCCCAGATCCAATGTCCATCACAGCCATCACATCATCAGCCATCACAGCCATCACATCACCAACCATCGCAGCCATCGCATCATCGTCCATCACAGCCATCGCATCATTGGCTAGTGCTCCATCAACACTTTCTCATTTCCTCGTTCCCATTATCTTTTTCCCCCCGCCAATACGATCCCCCGAGGGCTTACGTCCTCTGCTCTCCTTCCCCATATGACTATAACCCATGACCATTCTCTATCCCTCAAGCCCTCATCAGCCCCCTCTTCTTTCCACTCCGCATGGGACCGTGCTCCATCACCTACCCTTAGCCCCCATCGATATCAACAAATCACGTTTTCTTTCTTCATTACACTTTCCTTTTCCTCCGCTAATGATTAAACCTCTGATGTCATCCACACTGTTGATCTACCAAGATCAACGGTTGTCAGTGTTCCTACCATTACCCATCATACTGACGAATCTCTTATCCTTCACCTCCCTAATAGCAGATCTCCATCGTTTATCTGGGAGATCCGACGATCATCTAGCCCCTTTCCTTCATGAATTATCGCTATCCCTAGCCCCTTATCTCTCTGCTCTTGGTTCCTTTTTCTTTTATAGGACCACACCTTCCTCTCTTCCCCTAGGCCCATTCCATCATTTTTTTTTATTATTTTCTTTGTGCTATGCATTCCCCTTGAGCGGTTCTGACCATATATCTCATCGATATGATGGTCATCGCACTCCCCCTCTCATCCTCCAACTACCCGACCATCCCTCCTCATACATCTGCGCAAACAAATCTCGACCATAGATCAAAGGCCTCAGGCATTGATCTAACAGCTACCATGCTCCCGCCTTCCATCCCATCTCCCAACCATACCCAGCTACCAAAAAATATTTCCAACATTAGATCGGCCGCACCTTCCACCAATGAAGCCATCTCCCAATCTCTTCTTACCACTTGGCCTCCACTACCTCCTCAACTACCGCACAACTTTCCAACCTTCGCACTCATCCATGACTGTAGATCTTTGGCCTGAAGATCTAATGGTACCAAATTAATTTCGCGTTGATTACACCAATGAAAATAATCTTGCATTTTCAACACGAAAACGACAGTTTTCACCTAGACACGTGTCGCTCAATGGGTGATATTGCATTCGTTTCACACTAAACCGCTTACCACTCTTGGCGTGCACGAAAACCACTCGTGGTTTTCCAAAACCACTTTCCTCATTTTCGTGCCTATATTCAAATTTAAACCCTATTTTCGTAGTTTTCGTCCATGGAACCTCCTCCTGCATACATTTTCGCCTCTACACTGCCCTTTCACCCTCCGCCGAGCCTCCAGAGCATTCATCCAATGCGCAGGGTTTTATAATGTTTCTTGTTTGTTTTATGCAGGTTCAATGGCAGTTCTAAGGCTAAAAAACCCCTCCCACAGTCCATAAAGGGACAAGGCCGAGGGTGATGATCCTCAAAGGCCAAAAATTAAGGCAAAAGGGACAAAAAGAGGGTTTAATCCTGTATTTGGGCAGTGTATCATAAGCATTGGTTATTCATGCACAAGCCCTCCAGCCCAAAAAGACACCTGTGCACAAGAAAAATTAAAGGAACAGATGAAGATTAAAGGTCTTAATTGGTGATTACAAGGTTAAACCAATCAATTAGAAGATAAAGATGACAATGATGATTATAAAGGCTTAAGCCGAGATCAGAGCCTTAAAACAGAGGATTAAAGACTAATCAAGGTTTTAAAGGCATAAAGATAATGGATAAAGACAAAGAGTTAAGGATGAAGATTGAAGATTAAAACAGTCAGTAAGGGAATTAAGAAAGAAGATGATTAAATAAGGCCTAAAAGCCAAAACCTGAGGCCTAATAAAAGTTAAAGCCACCTGTACATCAAATCAAAGAAAGTAGTGAAGATTAGTGTAAAGAGATTAAATTTTTAAAGTTAAATCAAGGAAGATTAGCCTAAAGTAGCCTCGAAAACAACAATAAAGAGCAGTTATTTCATCAAAAATATCAACTTAATCCTTTGGCCATTCTTTATTTGAAAAGGAAAATCAGCAGTTATTGCACAAAAGAAGATATTCTAAAGCTATCAAACAATTATTGTAAAGATAAGACAAAACCTTAAAAGTCAATCTTTTCACCTATTTTATCCTTAGAAAGTAAAGATAGAGTTATTAAAATAGAGAGGTATCTACATATGTTCATACCTTATGCCTTTCATGGTTATCAAGGTCAAGAACGTATTTACTCTATCATAAATGACATTTGAACCCTAGAAATAGTTCCACCTCCTCTTTTTCGGTATAAATACTGCATTGGAACTCATTGTAAATGTTGGATTTTGATGACTGATGCTGGAATAATACATAATCATTTGAATCTCATGAAGAGAAATTGATGTCTTGGAATTCATGCATGATCTGATTTGCTTGTTGATGGAGAAGGATTGTATGCAGGATCCATAGGCTTGGTTGATGGTGAAGTTTTTTTTTGTTTATGTTTTCTAGTTTTCCATTTTGCTATGTTGCAGTAGGAAAAAGAATTTAGGTTAAGAAATGTTTCTAATGGCACCTTAAATCTGTTTTTCCTTCACTGCCTTAATGTTTTCTTCTGCTAGGATATGTTAGAGAACTCATATTTTTGCTCTCTAACAAGTTCTTAGCTTGTCCATTTCTTGGATACTATTATATCAATTAGCATCAATCATGAGTTATGGTTAGCCCTACATATTGTTGCCACTAAAATATTCTGTTCTTGGAATCATCTCTTTAAAATAGCTTTGTCTAGGTTTGTCAAAAGAGCCTGTGTAAGATCATGCTCTTTTCCTTTACTTATCTAAAATTGTTTTAAGGAAACCTTATAGTTGTAACGTTAGATTTCAGAGTTTCCTCTCCTTCTATGTTTATATTTACTTGTATATCTTAAATGTTTTTCTGATCTAGATGATAAAGGCCCTAAAATTTGGATAATTTATTTACCTTACTGTGTTTTTATCTGAATGTTTGTCTTGGTTAATTATCTGGTTTCATTCTAAAATCAAATGGATTAGATTTTGCTTATGCATTTGATTCTCTTGTTGTTCTTATCTATTTTCCAACTCCCTCAGTTTACAAGTATATAAAGGATTTTGTTTCAGCCCTTTATTAGTTTGTCATTCTCAATCTTTATGTCCATTTCATAAATCCATCATAACCTTAAAATATACACCAACCAAGTAAATTTGTTCTACATATGCTCTTAAAACCATTGATGAAATCATCTGGACCTTGTTAGACTCCATTGCCTAATGAATCAACAATATTCCATGTTTCCTATATAAAATCTATCAAAGTATCATGCCCAACCAAACCCAAACAAACAAACTTTGACTTAATAACTGGCCTGAAATCAACCTCTTAAAAGTATCAAGCTATATCCTTATAAACATATTGAGCGATCCCTCTTTGAGACTAGGAGGGCTAGATCCTAGAGCTCTAAAGCTTGGTTTGATGTTACCCTTGTCAATTTCTATCTCAATCAATCTAGAAAATTACGAGGAGCTAACATAGTAGTGATCACGGTGGGACCCTTGAGTTCATAGTTGCCTAGCAAGCCCTTATAGAATTATATACATCCCTACTTTGACTTAAAAACCGACCCATAGCTAGAATAGAAACTAATTACTTCATCATCCTAGCAAGATAATGACTTAGTTAAGGAATACTCATTAACCTTGAGGCTGCATAAAGGAACTGAAAACCCAAAAATACTAGCTAGATTGATTTTTTATCAAGAATTTGGTGGTGGACCATAAAACATTTTACCTTTAGAAAAGCTAAAAATTTCCACCTGGCGACTCCACTAGCCTCCAGTAGGCCTTCCTCATTCCACTAGTCCCATAGGTTGTTCTAGGATTGTGTCAAATCAATCCTAAACAGTTTTTAAGGCCTAGTTATACCTTGTGAGAATAAAGAGATATGGCTCCATGAAGGACCTATACCAGATCACACCCAGACCCAAATCCTCCTAAGATAGTTGATAATCCAGAAAGTATCCTCAGGAGATCTCCTAAATCCAAGACTTCAACTATTGTCAGACCAATTCATAGAGCTAATTTTGTCCCTGAAAATCTCTCAACTCTGCAAGATACACAAGTTGACTTTCCATTCATAATAAACCCATTCAGAACTAAGTCACTTAGTGATATAGATCATATATACTTTGAGCCTCCACACTCACCCCGACATAGTGGTGAACATACTGATAACAGAGAGACCACCCCACCCGATCTGCATTTCATTTATAACTTTGGTTTCTCTCATCCTAGATCTGCTCAACTGTCTCTTGCTGGTCCAAGTATTTTTGTTGTCTGTACACCCACTGTTCAAACTACTCCATTCCATCCTCCCCTCCTTTCATAAACACTCCACTTGTAAACCCCCCCTTTTTCCCACAACCTCCTATCATGGCAACATGGTATGCTCCTCTAGTCCTTCCTTTACCTTTAGAAAATTTTCCACAGGACTATCAGTCCAAGATTCCATTATATGATGCTGATAGTTCTACTACTGCTTTACAACATGTGGACAAGATTAATGACTATTTTGATAGAAATGAGATAGATGAAGAAACCATTAAAATCATATTTTTTTCTCAAAGTTTCAGGGGAGAAGCAAGAAAACGGTTCAAAAACTTAACTCCTAATAGTATAAATGATATCCCTTCTTTACTTCAAACATTCATAAACAAATGGGAAATTAGGAAGAAACCTCTCCAAATACTTTCAGATTGCAACAACCTCAAGAGAAACACTGGGGAAAGTGTTCAAAATTATTGCACTAGATTTAATAGTGTTTATAATGCACTACCCCCAGATTTGAAACCACCATAAGGCTTAGCTTTGGCCAAATTCCCTGAAGGATTTGATCCTGAAATGGCCTATCATATAAGAGAAAGGGACCCCTTTACTTTAGAAGACATGCAAAAGGGAGCTCTTAGTGTAGAAGAAAATTTGACTGAGAAGAGAGCTAGAATGAAGACTTAGAAGAGGGTATCATTTAGGGATGAAGCTGCACCTTCCACATCTGACTGAAAAATGGAATGGATGATGGAGGAGATGATGAAGAGGATGAGCACATATGAAAGAGCTCAATCTAGAGAAAACCTAACACCTCCTCAAAATAGAAACCAATCCCAGAATCAAAATCAGAACTTCAGGAGAAATCAACCTCAAATCAAACAAAGAGAGAGTGACCAACAAATCAGACCCCCTTTCCAAGACAACTATGTAGATGAAGAAGAGAGAGAGCCTAAGCAGTTGGAAGAAGACCATGTAAATGTCATAGGTTCGGATGATGAGGATAACACATTCCTTACTGAAGAAGAACAAAGGATGTTTTCTTCAAAACCAAATGAGAAATCATATGAATATTCTGAAGACTATAGATTAGGATTTGAGAATGACATAATGGAAGTGCATAGGCAATATAACCTGAGGAGCAATAAGAGTCAAGATTTTCTTAAAACAGATCAGCCAAACACTGCTATTATAAAAACCTCTGAACCTATCCCTAAAAAGACAACATAAAACACAAATACTATGGCTAAAAAGACTGAAATAAATAAGCAAAAGACTAGGCAATGTAGTAATGATTCAAGCTGCCCTAGCTCTTCAAATAGTGGCCCTGAAAAAACCTTACTGTCCAAACCATCAAATCAAAATCAGCAAATTAAAAATGTAGAAAAGTTCATGGCTGATAAAACTGATGTAAATGCAATAAAGACACCTATGCCTTTTAGTTTTGAGGGGGAGATTGCGAAAATCAAGATCACTATACCCCTCACTGAATTGGTAACCCAAGAGGTATATAGATCCCATATTTTCAAAGTGTTAAACATACACAAGGATACTGATACCTTGAACTTAACTGATGATAAACCAGAACTGTTGTTTGGTCCTGAAGTAGAAGGAAGATATCAAGAAGGAGTAGTCCCTCCTTTCTATGTAAGTCTTAACATACATGACAAAATTTTGCATAATGCTATGCTAGACTCTGGTGCCTCACACAATCTCATGCCAAAGGTTGTGATGGAGAGATTGGGCCTAGAAATCACAAATCCCTAAAAATAATTGTATTCTTTTGATTCCAATAGGGTTAAGTGTCTGGGCCTAATCAAGGATATGTGTGTCAATCTGGCACAAATCCCTGCTAAGAGTCTAGTCATGGATATAGTTGTGGTTGACATCCCCGCAAAGTATGGCATGATTTTATCTAGATCATAGGGGGCAAAACTCCAGGGCAGCCTTCAAATGGATATGAACTATGCCAGCATCCCAGTCTTCAATCAAAAAATAAGATTGTATCGGGAATCCCACATGAAATACATGGTGAGTAACATAGATAGGCCAAATAACACACCAATTTATTCCATTCACTCAGACCTCGACTCCTTCATCTTGTAAAATGAAAATGACATAAGTGAATAGGTGAATGACAATGAGAGAGAACTAAGTCCCCTAGAACAATAAAACCACCTCTCTAATCAAGAAAATGACTCCCAACACTCTAACAACTCCGAAGTACAGAACATTGACAAAACTAAAATTGACACCCTTTGGCATATGAGCTTTCATGGTTCTTATTTTAAGGCTGGATCAAGTGTTGGTGTTTGGATCCACAACACAAATGAACGTCATTCCGATAGGTTATATTTTCAATGCACCAATAATGTTGTAGAGTATGAGGCTCTCCTTATTGGTCTATACTTACTTAAAAATATCAAAGCCAAGAAAATCTTGATCCAAGGAGATTCTGAAATAATCATCCATCAAATTAAGGGAGAATATTCAGCCAACAACCCTAGGTTAAGGGAATATATAAATGCTTCCCTATACCTTCTCAAAACCTTTGAGAAATATGAGCTTACTTTCATCCCTAGGGCCCAAAACTGCCTGGCCAATGAGCTTGCCTTTTCTGCCAGCAATTGCTCTTTACCTTATGAAAATGATCAATGCCTCATCAAAATAAAGAACATGCCTACTGTACCGGACAACTTGAACCATTGGAAAGTGTTTGACAATGATGAACAAATAGATGATTTTCTGCAATTCATAAATGACTTTGCAAGCACAAAACAAAGTTTAAGATTTGAAAGAAATAATTCTGCTAAAAAAGAAACTCCCAAAACAAAGCTACCCTTTGATGATGATATAAACCACCTTCAAAACCCTTGTGTTTTAGGATTATTTGATAAATCAAATAAAAGAGAACTTGAAATTCCGCAGTACAAATATGACACCTTACCAAGAGGCCTTACACCACTAGAAGAGTTGTTTGATTTTAATAATGTAGCTAAGAAACCCAAGATGGAACCCACTGAAACAAATGTAGAAGAGTGTAACATTGGAGGGATGAAAGAGCCCAAAATAATCAAGCTATCCAAAAATATTCAATCTCACACAAAACAGAAATACATTGAGCTGTTTAGAGAATTTAAAGATGTGTTTGCTTGGGGGTATGAAGACTTGAAATCCTATGACGCCAAAATCATCCAACATAAAATTCCTCTAAAAGAAAATCAGAAACCATTTAAACAAAAGTTGAGAAGAATAAAACGCCTCTTGTTACCCTCAGTTGAGAAATAAATAAAAAATATGTACGATGTCGGGATCATAGTCCTTGTCTGATACTCAGAATGGGTGTCCAACCTTGTGTCAGTTAGGAAGAAGACCAAGGAATTAGGCTTTGTATTGACTTCATAAATTTGAATAAAGCCTCCTTGAAATACAATTACCCCTTGCCTAAAATGGATCACATACTCCAAAAGGTAGTTGGTTCACAAAGAATCTCATTACTAGATGGCTTCTCAGGTTGTAACCAAGTACTAGTCTTTCCAAGTGACCAACTTAAAACTGCTTTCACTACACCTTGGGGTACGTTCATGTATGTTAAAATGCCATTTGGTTTAATGAATGTAGGGGATACTTTCCAAAGGGAAATGGACATAACTTTTTCAGAAGACATAGGTTACTTCATAGTCATACACCTTGATGAAATCACTGCCTACTCTAAGACTAATGAGGAGCACTTAGTCCACTTGAGAAAAGTCTTTGAAAAATGTAGAAAGTATGGCTTGTCCCTAAATCCTAAGAAAACTTTGTTTGGACTTCAGGAAGGAAAACTCTTAGGTCACATAATCTCTGAGGAAGGAATCAAGATAGATCCCAAAATAATAGAAGGCATCTTACAAATCAGCCATCCTAGGAACATTAAAGAGCTGCAATATTTCATTCGAAAGATTAACTTCCTAAGAAGATTCATCACTAACCTTGCTGAGCTCCTAAAAAATATCACGAATATGTTGAAAAAGGAAGTAGGATTGAAGTGGAATATGGAAGCAAAACAATATTTTGAGTTGGTAAAACAAGCACTCACACAAACACTAGTCTTAATCAGCCCTAACTTCACCAAGAAATTTTACATTTTCTCCTTTGCCTCTGAACATACTATGACAGCAGTATTGTTGCAAAAGAACATTATGGGGCAAGAGCAACCCATAGATTTCTTCAGCAAAGCCTTAAGGGATGCCCCTTTAAAGTATAACATTATTGAGAAACAAGCCTTTTCCTTAATCAAAGCTTTGAAGGATTTTAGAGTTTAGATTTTGCATTCACATATCATAGCCTTTGTCCCAAACAAGGTTGTCAAAGATATGCTTAATCAAGACCCTGATGGTAAAAGGGGCAAGTGGATTGCTACCATTTTAGAATATGACGTAGAGATCAGGCCCACCAAGCTCATCAAAGGGCAGGGATTAGAAAAACTCATGGTTAAGTCAAAATTCCAAGCTTATGGTTGATATTTTGGAAGAGATAGAAGAATGCGCAACACCATTCATTGAAGAAACATTCATGAACTCTCCTTGGTATGATGACATCATATATGTGTTACTTTATCTGAATGCTCCTCCTTCTTTGTAAAAAAAAAGCCTAGATTTGTCAAACAAAAGCCTTTAATTTATTGTATATTAGATGGAGTTTTTTATTGGAATAATGTTGTTTGAATATTGCTTAAATGTTTTCTTGAGATTGATACAGGAAAAATCATGCATCAACTGCATGAGGGAGGATGTGGAGGACATCTTTACTGGAAGACTACAACAAATAAAATCCTAAGATCTGGTTACTATTGGCCCACCCTTTTCCTAGATACTTAGGAGCTTGTCATGTCTTGCCATAAGTGTCAAATTTTTTATGGCAAGAGAAAAATCCTACCTTTACCCTTACATCCCATTAGTGTTGAGGCTCCCTTTCAACAATGGGGTTTGGACTTCATTGGGGAAATTCACACATCTTCTTTAGCCCAAAATAAGTGGATCCTCACTGTCACTGATTATTTTACCAAGTGGATAGTGTAATATTCCTAATTAGCATTGCTAATTGGAATATTTCATTTTTGTTTAATTTTGCCGCTTTAGCTAAAAATAATAAATAAAGTGAGAAATAAGAGGGGTCACCTCACTTTAGTCACCTCACTTTATAAATAAAGTGTTTTCCTAGTTGATTGACGTTATAACTTAGAGAGGGGGCCTTGGGGGTCCACATGAGTATGATGGGAAGGCATCAGGCTGACCCAAGGTTAACTGCGCAGGCCAAGGAGAGTGAAGGACGCAGTCAAGGTTTTGGAGGGAGTTTAGCACTATAAAAGGTGGGGTTCTCACCTCATTTGGCATGTTTTGATTTGATATTGATATTGAGAGCTAGACTTCTGTCTGCTTCAGCACGCCGGTTGTTTAGTCGGTCTGCAGCACTGTTTAGTGCAACCGAGTGTCTCCGTGCGGAGATCTCACCCTTAGCCTCGGGGGACTTCGAGTGCCTACCCTGGTAAGGTTATTTTGGTATCACCCTTAGCCTCGGGGGACTTCGAGTGCCTGCCCTGGTAAGGTTATTTTCTGAGCATCATCCTTCAGTTTCAGTGGTAAATTGCAGTGGTTTCTGGTGGAAATTTGGCAGAGGAGATACCCCTTCTTGAGACTGCGCAGATCTGGAGAGATAGCATCAGATCCAGCCTGGGAGGACGCAGATCTGAGGAGATATTGGCAGATCCAGCCTTGGAGGACGCAGATCTGGGGAGATAGCAGCAGATCCAGCCTTGGAGGACGCAGATCTGGAGTGATAGGACGCAGATCTGGATAGGGAGGACTCAGATCCAGCAGATCTGGGCAGAGAGGACGCAGATCCAGTCAGGGAGGACGCAGAAACGCAGTTGGAAAAAGGGCCAAAATATAAAGGGTCAAATTTTGAAGTTTGGAATTAGGAAAAACGTTTTCTGGGTTTTTCTGGGTTTTGGGCAAGGATTACCTTCCCAAATTCTTGGAATCTTCTGAGTAGTTTTCAGTGGGTAAATCAGAGGTCGAAGTTAAGTAGTAGTATGGATTTGCAGCAGCCGTGTAGTTTCTGAGGAGCCTGTAGACACATAGCAGAAAGAGCCGATGGCAGTTGATGATGATGAGAGGAGATTTAGAGAAACGCTCCTCCAACACATACAGGATGTGTCACAGAGACTCGCTGCGCTAGCGGTTAGGCAGCGGGAAACCCCAAGGGGTTTTCAGATTGGTGAGGGATTAGGCACATCCCGCCATTTGCCGGAGCATGATGCCACTCAGCATATGGCATCACATACACCCACACGTCCTACCATGCCCACTTTTCTGGATGAAGACGCAGGGACAACATTGCAGCAAGAGATAGATCCGGGTCGGATGGCTGACATTCTTGCAGAGTACCAGGCTTTAGGACCAGCGTTCATGAAGGCTCTCTCGTTCAGAAAATATATCCAGATCCAGTATGGAATTAGACTCCATGATCAACACCGGGGGCACCGGCATCATCATGGTGGAGACTACCACCGCACAACTAGTAGAGATTATGTTCAGCTCCAGCGTGATAGTAGACCTCATAACTTTCACAGAGGGAACAAGCACTCACATGATAAGGGCTTACAGCGCACAGTGGACAGATTCCATCTACCGAAATTTGACGGGTCATCCAGGCGCTCAGAAAAAGCTTGGGTGGACAAGTTGGATACCTCTTTCCAGCTTGACCGAGTATCGGAGAGGAAAACTGATGAAATGACACTTCACTTGGAGGATGAGACACACACTTCTGGAGTCGGAGATACACCAGGGGGACACAGACTCACCACCAGAGTCCTCTCACCGGCCGCTGACATCGGAGGGAGGAGGTAGAGCCACCCGGAGGAGCCATCCACCGGAAAAAGTAGACCGGAGCCATGTCCGAGTCTTCGGGTGTAGCAAGACACGATGTGATGGGTGAGGTATCAGAGATCGGTCCACTATCGATGAGGCACTAGGAGACATGCAGAGGTATTGGGTGGATATCGGGGATGTTGTGGACACCGCTCTCGTGACGCGACCTTCAGGGGTTTGAGGAAGGCCGTTTAAGACGTGGAGACCGCCTTACTGCAGATCTCGTGGAGCCGGAGGGTATGAGAGTGACTTGTGCCAAGTCGGTGGCCAAGTTGGTCCGCATTGGGGAACGACTGGATTCCCTGATGGTACAATCAGAGGGCACGTTGGAGCGTCAGATCATTCCCCTTCAGGCATGCATGGATGGGACTAGCAATGTTGTTGGGTCATCTCTTCCCATTGGAGAGAGAGAGGCAGAGCCACCTAGTCAGATCTCATATGTTGACTTGGATAGCGGTATGAGACGATCAGAGTTGCACAGGGTACAACATCCACATGTTGAGGTTGGATGGCGAGATATTTTGAGTTGGTACTCGGTGGAGCGGGCTATGGAGATAGTGATGGATCCGAGTGTAGCTCAGCAGGATTTTCTATGCATGGGGAATACAGGAACCCCAGATTGGCATTGGGATCCAGGTGGGATCACCTATCATTTCCCAGGCAGGTCGGCTGACTATGTCTTGGAGAGTACAGTTGGCCTAGTAGTAGAGCATGTGCAGTTTGGGTCAGCTCCAGTGGCCAACCAGTTTATGGGCAGACTCCCTAGGTTGTCTTGGCATGACATTCATACACGGGATCACGGGGTGGTCAGCACACCTTGGCAGGAGCTTGTCGGAGGAGGTGGCATTGGCAAGCCACCAGATGGCACCTTGTATGGGGCCAAGGATTCTTCACCCTTGTGTAGGGCACAGAGGACGCAGCGGAGCCGAGCAGTGGTGGTAACACTACTGACCCATAGGGAGATTCACTTCTCGGACCCCTCGAGGAGGATTTGCAGTGATGATCCATTTGTCGGCGGGTATAGTGATGCGACGGTGGACATGATGATACCGATTGGTGGTAGTCCGATATGTAGAGGCACAGCTCTAGGACAGCACATCCATGGATGTGTGGGAGCCTCTAGCAGTGATCAGTCGACTACTGGTAGACATGGAGCTACATGGTGGTGTACCGTAGTGTGTGGGACTACATTGAGGAGTAGGAGTGCCCTACATCACATTGAGAGCACGCGGGGAGCGACAGATTTCTGGACACAGTCAGGGCACGAGACGGTACAGGGTGGTACAGTAGTAGCATGGGGTACCCAGCAGTATTCAGGGGTATGCCTCAGTGTGCAGTGGCATGTCGAGGAGTGTATGGATGATCAGTGGTATGCGAGGGCATACGGTGCTACACAGCAGGGACTTAGAGCATTCCTTCCAGAGAGACTCATGGGTAGGGACATCAGGCTTACCTTTGGGAGTAGTTCACCCAGGATCGATGGAGAGACAGAGGAGCGATACTTGGCAGTATCTGTGGAGACTCACACACCTGACTCGCTTCCACATCACTCACAGGTACAGTTGATTATGTTCTTGACCTTTGGCACTTGGGGCGTGAGCAGCAGGGTACGCAATGTTCACCCAAGATATTTGGATGACACTCAGTACACTAGGTGAGAGACTTCTCAGCAGTGGCACTGGGTTGGTGTGCTAGTTGACAGCCACAGGTTGGGGGATGAGATGATCCCTTTCAGAGGTGGTGCATCAGTCATCATTGAGCTTACGCTTGGGGAGCAGGTCATGAGGGAGAGAGAGTAATTTATTTCGGGTACACAGATCATGATAAGAGACACGTAAAAAGGCAGAGGTGTGGATCCCACATGTGTCCGGGCTCCGTACACCGTACTCGACACTTGTCGAGAGGGTGGAGCGCGTTCAACAGGCACATGGAGATGGAAGGAGGTAGAGACAGAGGGCATTCTCCAGTGCCAGGGTGAGACTCCTTTTCACATGAGTCCATAGGATCAGTTGAGGTCGCTTCTGGGGAGCGAGGGCAGTCATGCATGGATGGTGACAGTAGACCGGAGCTATATACTAGTGTCCAGGGTGAGCAGTCAGCCGCATTGACATCGAGTACGGTGACAGCCGTTACAGATCCATATCCTCGGGAGGTGTTGGAGGGTGATGGGATTATTATGCAGGGGGCTAGTAGACAGCGGGAGTTGTTGGATATGTTGGAGCATCCATCTTTGGGTCGACACTGGGATGAGGCACAGATAGATGCACTCACAGTCAGCAGAGCTGCAGCGTTTTTAGTGGGTAGCACTCTCCAGGAGTACATCGATGGAGCTTGCAGCATACCTTGCCCACTTTTGCCCATTATAGAGAGAGGGGTTTCCTTCTACAGGCAGCTTCCATTGACCGACAGGGTAGAGCAGTGGGAGTTGATTACGGGTTGGCGGCAACATCCCAGGCCTGTTCCATATACCGTTGTTGCTGCTACATCAGATTCTTCTTCTAGGATGGACTGGCGGGAGATCATGAGTTGGTACCCTCTAGATGGTACGGTATTATTCGTAGGGAGTGCAGTCGGGCAGGGACTCTTGGACATAACAGAGGTTATAGATTCCAACTGGCAGGGCAGCACAGGACATCATTT
The DNA here is from genome assembly GCA_034641835.2 of Pinus albicaulis. Lineage (NCBI taxonomy): Eukaryota > Viridiplantae > Streptophyta > Pinopsida > Pinales > Pinaceae > Pinus > Pinus albicaulis. The sequence goes on from CM076576.1 coordinate 895,441,590, forward strand.
CTTCAGCACTCCATCCCGATTTCAGGAGAGCAGGGTCAGCATGGGATTGAGTCAGGACGTGGATTGGAGAGAGGTGATGAGTTGATATGCAGTTGGAGAGGCAGCATATGCAGTCACAGGTACATCACAGTAGGAGCCTGAGAGCATTGATGCTTGCTGGTGGTCTTCACTGCTTAGAGCATTAGTCATAGCCAGAGGTGGTGCACAGTCCGAGCCGTGGGACTTGTGCGATTATTGGCCACAGTGGCGATGGGATCCGGGAGGACTATTGATTGGCTGGTACCATGAGAGGCCAGTTTGGGATCCTAGCATTGAGATATCCCTTCGCATCAGGGTGATGCAGGAGACAGAGAGGTTTCAGTGGGACCCAGGCACATTTTGCAGTATTGGTGGGGAGCATCAGCTAGAGAGTAGGCTTGTTCAAGCGTTGCTTGAGGACAAGCAATATTTGCCGGATGAGGATGCCACTTGGGAGAGCGAGCAGATTTTACAGCATCCATCACTTCAGTTGCTTGAGGACAAGCAACGTTTTGCCGGGGGAGACTGTAATATTCCTAATTAGCATTGCTAATTGGAATATTTCATTTTTGTTTAATTTTGCCGCTTTAGCTAAAAATAATAAATAAAGTGAGAAATAAGAGGGGTCACCTCACTTTAGTCACCTCACTTTATAAAATAAAGTGTTTTCCTAGTTGATTGATGTTATAACTTAAAGAGGGGGCCTTGGGGGTCCACATAAGTATGAGGGGAGGCCTCACGCTGACCCAAGGTTAACTGCGCAGGCCAAGGAGAGTGAAGGACGCAGTCAAGGTTTTGGAGGGAGTTTAGCACTATAAAAGGTGGGGTTCTCACCTCATTTGGCATGTTGATTTGATATTGATATTGAGAGCTAGACTTCTGTCTACTTCAGCACGCCGGTTGTTTAGTCGGTCTGCAGCACTGTTTAGTGCAACCGAGTGTCTCCGTGCGGAGATCTCACCCTTAGCCTCGGGGGACTTCGAGTGCCTGCCCGGGTAAGGTTATTTTCTGAGTATCACCCTTAGCTTCGGGGGACTTCGAGTGCCTCGCTCGGTAAGGCTATTTTCCGAGCATCATCCTTCGGGCCGTGGTAAATTGCGTTGCTCGTGGAAATTTGGCGCAGGAGAGACTCCTTCTTGAGACCGTTGCATCCGGAGAGACAGCATCAGATCCGGCCCTCGAGGACGCGTATCCGAGGAGATATTGAGATCCAAATTGAGCAGAGCGGGACGCAGATCTGATAGATAGGGAAGAGATCCGGGGTAGATCTAACGCAGACCGGGAGGATAGGACGCGTATCCGGATAGGGAGGACTCGCATCCGTAAGACTGCGAGAGGACGCATCCGCGAGGGAGGACGCCGATCCGATGAGCAGGGTTCCCGGTGGGGTTTAAGGGCCGTTTTCTGGGAAGAGCCCAAAACTCCCTTGAGGAGTTGATCATCTCATCTGGAGGATTTGTGGCCAACGTTTCATCTGTCTTCTGCGCTGTCACTAGCAGAGACAACATTTTCACTGGTGAGGGCTTGATTGGTGGTGGAGTATCAGTTTCACCTATTCTGGGGTTGTCTGGAGGATTGAGGTCAGCCATCTTTCTAGTTTCCAGCTTATAGTTCCAGTGCATTGCAGCAGCAGTTCTTCATAGCAGTTCTTCAGCCAGCTAGGACGCTGTCCCTATCTGCAGCCATTATTTGTTCTGAGAGGGTCTCCACTTGCCTAGGGCAAGGATAGGTGCACTCATTCTGATTGTCTTGTATTCCTATCTATGTATTCTCAGATTAATAAAATGACTTAGTGATCTGGCATTCTATGTGTACTTGTTCCATTATCTGGTTCCAGCATTTTGTTTTATATATCTGTCTGGCATATTTCTGTGTATTACTGGTTATTTCCCTTTGGGGATATTACAGATAGAAGCCATACCTTCTATGAATGCTACTGACTCTGTCATTATTAAGTTCCTTGAAACCAACATACTATCCAGATTTGGTTGTCCTAGAAAAATTATCACAGATAATGCTGCTGCTTTCAAATATAAAAAAATGGTTGAATTCTGCTATAAATATCATATCACATTGGGTCATTCTACTGCCTACTATCCCCAAGGGAATGGATTAGCCGAATCCTCCAACAAAAGCCTTGTCAATATTATCAAAAAATTGCTGGAGCAGAATCGGAAATCATGGCATAGTAAGCTTATTCGTGCTTTATGGGCTAATAGATTAACCACCAAAAGGTAAATAAATATGTCTCCCTATTAGTTATTTTATGGTATGGATGCAGTCTTCCCAACATCCTTAGGATTTCCAGTCATGAAACTTCTTCAAGAAGTACAAGCTGAAGAGAATGATATGAAGAGAAGGATCAATCAAACCATTCATTTACAACAGTCAAGAGAGGAAGTGTACAACAAAACACAAATAGTACAAGAGAACATCAAGAAACTATTCGAAAAAAGGACTAAAGAAAATTATTTCGAAGTTGGAAATATAGTTCTAAAGTGGGATTCTAGAAGGGAAGAGAAAGTAAAACATGGTAAGTTTGAAAATATGTGGAAATGCCCCTATATCATTAATTCAGTGAGAGGCAACAATGCTTTCTTTTTGAAGGAACTTGATGGAATTGAAATGTTTGGAGTCCCATCAATGGCATGATGCTCAAGCACTATTTCTGCCAAGAATCTTAGTCTCAAAACTTTTTCATTATATATCACATTGCTTTTTAAAAAATTTTAAAAAGAAAAACACAAAAACAATAGAAAAAGGAAGAAAAGGGTAGATTCAAAAACAAGGTACAAGCCCCATACCTGAAAAATAGTGATATTGAAAGTGAGCAAGTCTAAATTCCACTACTAATCCAAAATGATATCTTGTTCAGTCATCTAGCCTAATCATGGCTGAACATGCTTTAAATTTATGTTGATAATTTAGTAGAAACTTTGATTGATAAAACATTATTTCAGACTTAACTTATTCAAAGGAAGATAGATTAGGAGATTGAAAAGATATTGGTTCCACATGCTTAAAAAATAACCAAAGAGATAGATAAATATGCCTCACAAAATACAAAATCATGGCCTTATCTTTCTGATTTACTTTTATGCAAAATAATGTTTGTGTACAAGCTCAAATTCCACTACTTGTAAATTATTCAATCATACAACCTAAACATGGTTGAGTAAATTTGAATTTCATGCTGATAGGTTAGTGAAGAAGATTTTCCAAACTGTATAATCTTGGCTTATCAGTGGAATAGATTAGGATAGAAAGTAATGGTTCAAACATGCTAAAAATATGAACCAAGAAAGGGAAAAAGATAGCTCTAAATAGACCAAAACCAGAGCTAAAAAGAGAATAGAAGGATGTTTAGGATTTTCAGATCTTTTAAGCCTTCACAATTTTGTTTTATTTTTCTGCAAATAAAGTCTATGTGCAGCTTGTACATAAATCCATAGACACCACAGCAAATCAGACTTCTTAATCCTAATTTAGCTGTGTTTTAAATTTCTGTTTTAGAATATTGAAAATAAAATCTGTCAGACAGCTTAATCCTGACAGACAGTAGATTAGGTAGAGAATTTTATGAGTTCAACTGTTTAATTTGAACTCATGGAAGAAATAAGGGTAGATTTAGATTAGTTTTATAATTTCAATAAAAGAATAAAATGTCGATGTTAAAAGGTTTGCAAGTCCAAGTGCACCTTATGAAGAAAAAATGTTAGGAAAGTAGGCTATGTAGGTAGTTGTTTGGGAAATGAATTATTCTGTTTGATGTAATACTAATCATATTTTTAAGCAGCATGATCAAGGAAGGAAAGGTTGTGAAGGATAAGGCATAGGTCTACATTCTAGAGATAAAATTCTGAAGTTCTTGACACCTCCAAGGAGCTACCATCCCCAAGTGGAGCCACTGTTAGCCATCAATAAATTTTGTCATAACTAATGATGGCTAAAAAAAGTCTATTAGTCTTCAAGAAACAAATTTCATAGAAAATCTGTGACTTCTTGAAGCCTCTTTGTGTTCGTTATCTTTCAGAAGTCCATGTCATTGATAACCTTCATTCAAATTCCTCAAATAAAACCTGTTGATATAAAAGACTGTTTCAAAGCCTTCCTTTTCCGTCATTTCACCCATTCCATCAATTTGCCTTGAAAACCCCTTTCCTCCTGTAAAATCCCTCTTTTTTTTCCCTTTCATACTCTATTTCATCAAAATCCCCTTTAAACCTATAGAAACCCCTTTTTTATGGTTTAAATTATCCTTTCTACCTTATTGGAAACTTTGAAAAAAGTAAAAAAACCCACTTTTTGGCTGGTTTCCGACCTTTTTATATATGGGTTTTAAGCCCCCTTGGCTGAAACCTCCTTCCTTTTCTCCACCATAAAACACCATACCCGCGACTAGGCATTAACACCCATCTCCGTCGCACATCGGTGTTCCCAATTCCTCTTTTGGCTTCTTTTTATTTTCGATGGCCAATCCACTGATGAGATCTATACCATCCATTTCCCAAATCCAATGACCATCACAACCATCACATCATCGTCCATCACAGCCATCGCATCATCATCCATCACATCCATTGCATCATTGACCATCACATCCATCGCATCATCAGCCATCGCATCATCGACCAATGCTCCATCGAAACTTCCTCATTTCCTCTTTCCCATTATCTTTTCCCCCCCACCGATGTGATCAACTGAGGGCTTAGATCCTCCACTCTCCTTCCCCATATCACTATAACCCACGACCATTCACTATCCCTCAAGCCCTTACTAGCCCCTGGTTCTTTCCACTCTGCATGAGACTGTGCTTCAGCACCTACCCTTAGCCCCCATCGGTATTGGAAAATCGCGTTTTCTTTCTTCATTACACTTTCCCTTTCCTTCGCTGATGATTCAACCTCTAATGTGATCCGCATTATTGATCTACCAAGATTAACGGATGTTGGTGTTCCCCCCATTACCCATCCTACCGATGAATCTCTTATCCTTCACCTCCCCAACATTAGATCTCCACCATTGATCTGGGAGATCCGACGGTCATCTAGCCCCTTTCCTTCATGAATTATCGCTATCCCCAGCCCCTTATCTCTCCGGTCTCGATTCCTTTTTCTTCTACAGGACCACACCTTCCTCTCTTCCCCTAGTCCCATTCCTTCATTTTTACTTTATTATTTTCTCTACCCTATGCATTCCCCTTAAGCTATCGTGACCATAGATCTCATTGATCTGATGGTCATCGCACTCCCTCTCTCATCCTACAACCACTCGACCATCCCTCCGCATACATTTGCGCAAAAAAATCTCGATCGTAGATCAAATGCCTCAGGCCTTGATCTAACAGCTACCATGCTTCTACCTTCCATCCCATCTCCCAACCATACCCATGCTACCAAAAAAAATAGCCAACGTCAGCTCGGCCCCACCTTCCACCAACAAAGCCATCTCCCAATATTTTCTTGCCACCTGGCCTCCACTACCTCCTCACCCACCGCACAACTTTCCAACCTTCGCATTCATCCATGACTGTAGATCTTCGGCCCAAAGATATAACGGTCCCAGATTAATTTCGTGTACATTTCAACAATGAAACTAGTTGCATATTTTCAACGTGAAAACGACGTTTTTCACCTGGACACGTGTCGCCCGACGGGCGATATCGAGTTCGTTTCATGCTAAACCGCTTACCACTCTTGGCGTGCAAAAAAAACCATTCGTGGTTTTCCAAAATCACTTTCCTCATTTTCATTCCTATATTCAAATTTAAACCTTGTTTTCATAGTTTTCATCCATGGAACCTCCTCCTACATACACTTTTTCCTTTGCACTGCCCTTTCACCCTCCATCGAGCCTCCAAAGCAGTCATCCAATGCGCAGGGTTTTATAATGTTTTTTGTCTGTTTTATACAGGTTCAATGCTAGTTTTAAGGCCAAAAAACCCCTCCCACAGTCCATAAAGGGACAAGGCCGAGGGTGACGATCCTCAAAGGCCAGAAATTAAGGCGAAAGGGACAAAAATAGGGTTTAATACTGTATTTGGCCAGTGTATCATACGCATTGGTTATTCATGCACAAGCCCTATAGTGAAGAAAGACAACTATGCACAAGAAAAATCAAAGGACCAGATGAAGATTAAAGGTCTTAATTGGTGATTACAAGGTTAAACCAATTAGTTAGAAGATAAAGATGACAATGATGATTATAAAGGCTTAAGGCGATTCAGAGCCTTAAAACAGAGGATTAAAGCCTAATCAAGGTTTTAAAGGCATAAAGATAATGGATGAAGACAAATAGTTAAGGACGAAGATAGAAGATTAAAACAATCAGTAAGCGAATTAAGATAGAAGATGATTAAAGAAGGCCTAAAAGCCAAAATCAGAGGCCTAATCAGAGTTAAAGCCACCTATACATCAAATCGAAGAAAGTAGTGAAGATCACTGTAGAGAGATTAAACTTCTAACGTTAAATCAAGGAAGATTAGGCTAAATTAGCCGAGAAAACATCAATAAAGAGTAGCTATTTCATCAGAAATATCAACTGACTCCTTTGGCCATTATTTATCTGAAAAGGAAAATGAGCAATTATTGCACAAAAGAAGATGTTCTAAAGTTGTCAGGCAATTATTGTAAAGATAAGATAAAACCTTAAAAGTCAATATTTTCACCTATTTTATCCTTAGAAAGTAAAGACAAAGTTATTAAAATAGAGATGTATCTACAGATGTTCCTACCTTATACCTTGCATGCTTATCAAGGTCAGGAACATATTTACTCTATCATAAATGACATTTGAACCCTAAAAATAGTTCCACCTCCTCATTTTCAGTATAAATACTGCACTGGAACTCATTGTAAATGTTGGATTTTGATGACTAATGCTGGAATAATACATAGTCCTCTGAAGCTCTTGAAGAGAAATTGATGTCTTGGAACTCATGCATGATCTGATTTTCTTGTTGATGGAGAAGGATTGTTTGCAGGATCCATAGGCTTGGTTGATGGCAAAGTTTTCTTTTGTTTATGTTTTCTAGTTTTCCATTATGTTTTCCAGTTTGCTATGTTGCAGTAGGACAAATAATTTAGATTAAGAAATGTTTCTAATGGGACCTTAAATATGTTTGTCCTTCACTACCTTAATGTTTTCTTCTACTAGGATATATTAGAGAAATCATCTTTTCGCTCTCTAACATGTTCTTAGCTCGTCCATTTATTGGATACTATTAGATCAGTTAGCCTCAATTACGATTTATGGTTAGCCCTGCATATTGTTGCCACTAAAATATTCTATTCTTGGAATCATCTCTTTAAAGCAGCTTTGTAGATTCTCTATAAAATCATGCTCTTTGCCTTTACTTAGCTAAAATTGTTTTAAGGAAACCTTATAGCCGTAACTTTGGATTTCAGAGTTTTCTCTCCTTCTATGGTTATAGTTACTTGTATATCTTGAATGTTTTTCTGCTCTAGATGATAAAGGCCCTGAAAGTTGGATAAGTTTTTTACCTTTCTCTGTTTTTATATGAATGTTTGTCTTGGTTAATTATATGTTTTCAATATGAAATCAAATGGATTAGGTTCTGCTTATGCCTTTTATTCTCTTGATGTTCTTATCAATTTTCCAACTCCCTTAGTTTACAAGTATATAAAGGATTCTGTTTCAGCCCTTTATTAGTTTGTTGTTTTCAATCTTTATGTCCATTTCATAAATCCATCATAACCTTAAAATATCCACCATCCAAGTAAAATTTCCCTGCATATGCTCTTAAAACCATTGATGAACTCATCTGGACCTTGTTAGACTCCATTGCCCAATGACTCAACAATCTTCCATGTTTCCTATCTAAAATATATCAAAGTATCATGCCCAGCCAAACTCAAACAAACAAACTTGCACATAATAACTAGCCTAAAATCAACCTCTTAAAAGTATCAAGCTATATCCTTATAAACATATTGAGAGATCCCTCTTTGAGACTAGGATGGCTAGATCCTAGAGCTCCAAATCTTGGTTTGATGTTACCCTTGTCAATTTGTATCTCAATCAATCTAGAAAATTACGGGGAGCTAACAGAATAATTACATTATGTTGAACGAAACAGTCATCCACACAGACCACCAACCACTATAAGTCATACATACACATAGCGATCACCATCAGAAATGGTCCACATACCTACAACAGTTCCAATTGAACATTAAGTACAAGAAGGGAAACACCAATAATGTTGTATATTGCCTTAAACAACCACCGGTCATGGCGTTGACCACTGTGATCGACCCTTATTGGCACAGTACTTTAGAGTGACTGCATATGTACAAGAGTGATCCAAAATTTGGCAACACATACTAGACACTCCTAGATGGCAAGAAAGTTTCAAATTTTCACCTCCAAGATACACTGTTATGTCACCTATGACACCTATATGTTCCTTCAAATGAGAATGCTGAGAAGATTTTGCAGATGCACTACAGTCGGGTCGCTAGACACTTCGGAGTAGAGAAAAAAATGGCAATGCTACATAAGTATTTTTATTTCTCGAACCTTTGACAAGATTTTGGGAAGGGCATCAGATCCTACACTGCTTGCACCATTTCCAAACCAACCATCAAGAATCAAGGCCTATATACTCCTCTTCCTACTCTTATTCCACCTTAGGAATCCATCTCACTGGATTAAATCTTAGGCCTCCCTTTGGCTAAGCATAGCAGTGACTGTATTTTCGTCGTTATCGACCAATTCTCTAAGATGACCATTCTAGTAGCTTGCAAGAAGAGTATCACAACAAATTTTTATATCAAAAAATAACAACTAGCCTACCATAATATTAAAGGTGGTCAAATGCTCTGTCACCAAGTCTCCATCCTTCATCCTTAGGTTATACAACTTTTTCTGCAAGAAATTTTTTTTCACTAGAGACGTAGATTGGTACAAAGTCCCTAACTTGACCCACAAATCCTTCATTGTAGCTTTCCTTGATACATTCAACAATACTAAATCTGAGAGACAAAATTTTATTGTGCTCTTTGCCATCCAATCTAACTTCGCATAGTATTTTGCTGACATTCTTTTTTGTTTCATGCCTAGATCTATAACAATCCACTGATCTCAATATACCAACATACCATCCATCTTGAGCTTCCGCAACTAAAAACTCTTACCATTGAATTTATTGATCTCTATCTTTCCACTATTCTCCATCTTCTGTCACCACAAGAATTGATCCTGTAGATTTCCCATTAAACAGGGTCTACCATAGGCCCGAACAAAAACCCTTAATAGAAAAGGTGTCCCCTTGAAGCCAAAACAACTTTGATACCAAATGTAGGTTTTAACCCTCTATAAAAATTACCTGAAAATGAATTCTTCAAACAAAAAATATACAATGGTGAGAAGATAAAAAAATATAAATATATTTTGATCTTGATTGAAAATCTGAGACTACCAGATTGATTTTTCATTATATTCCCTTCAGTGTTAAAATACATATATATACATGTTGAAGCATTCATAAACATTAATCCATTAACCTTGGATTAGAAAACGATCGTAGTTCCCTTGACCAGATCTAAATAATCCCATGGGAATAAAACCATCATGCCCAAAACCATGTGCAAAACCCATGCACAAAACCATAGGTAGGTCTTCCCACCATCTTTGGGTCCCACCCCCATCCTTGGGTCTGCATAAAAAAAAGAATCTGGGGCACTTCTCCATACCCTGTGTATGGGAGATACTGTCCCTCTTCAAACCCCCCGATAGGGGGGATACCATCCCTCTTCAAACCCCCCGACAGGGGGGATGCCCCCCCCACCCCCCCGCTACACCTAACGCATGGTGCTAGTCGTGGAAATAATGTACCACATACCCAAAAACACATATGTTGATAATTCATTAGTAAGTATAAAAATAATGGTTAGAGACACCATCTATTTGGTTATTTGAAATTTTTCCCATCATAGTTAATTACTTTGATAAAACTCAAATGTATGTAGGGATGAATCATTATTGGTATACCTTCTTTAACCTATTGTTGTATTATAAACAATGATCAAAACTATACTCAATTGCTGCAATATCCTTTATAGAATGAAATTCATTGAATATTATTCCTCTTTATTGTTCATCACACAATGCTCTGTTAATATTAATAGATTTTATTTGTTAACCAAGTTAAGTCATTCCATAAGGAATGACACTCAAAATTCATCCACTCATCAAAATACTCTATTAATGCATCATCCTTTATAGAATCATAGTCATTGAATATGATTTCTCTTTACTGTTCATCATACAATCCTTTTTTAATATAATATATATTAGTCGTTAACCAAGACAAGTCATTCCATAAGGAATTGTAATAAAAATTCATCCACTCATCAGAACAATGTCGTAACTTGCCATGTGCTAAGAATATTTGTCGACTTTGTATCCACAATAACATAGTAATAATTTTACCATATTAAGTTTAATATTAATATTAGGTTTAAGATTAAGATTATTAATATTAGGTTTAACAATATTAGGTTTAATAATATTAAGTTTATAATACTACTTTTAATAGTAATAAGTTTATAATATTAGGTTTAGGTTTAATAACATTAGGTTTTGATTTTAATAGTCTCGAGGGTTAGCTCAATTGGTCGAGTTACGATTGCTAAAGTACCTTTCCATTGGGAGGTTCAAAGGTCAATTCTCCTCAACGCCCTCAAGGTTAGGCTTTGCTAGTTTGGCCGGAAAGATGTGATCCCTTTGAGTTGATTTAACTAGATTTTCCATGGAAAAAAATGTTTACTTTTAGTACTATAACTTAGTTTTATAATAATGTTAGATTAGTATAGAAATAGTTAATAATATAATGATTGATTATTGCTAATAATATTTTAATATACGTAATAATATTATCATGATTATTATTATTAATATATTAATAACATTTAAAAATTAATAATATGATTGGTATTATTAATATAATAATAATAATAATAATAATAATACTATTAATATAAATATTATCAATATTAATAATAATAAATTATAATATCATATTAATAATAATAATAAAAATATACTATATTGTTAATACATTAATAAAATTATTAATTTCATTTTATTAATAACATTAAAAACTTAATAATATTATTTAAACATTAATAAATTTATAATAGTATAATAATAAGCATACATTAATATATTAATCTATATATTTATAGATTAAAAATATATCAATATAAATAATAACACATTTAGCTATCCAACCATAGAGTCAACCAACCATTTAGTGAACCATGTATCTAACCCTGGTGCCTCGAGTTAACCATAAACACCATGCTTGAAAAAACTAGAGTCAACATGTTGACATAGTCAAACCATAGACACCCATTGTCATTGTTTAAAAATGTTTAGTAATTTTAATATTAATATGGTTTAAAACATATTGTTTTACTAATGTGGTTGACTATTTTCTACTATGTTTAACTATGTTTGACAATGAACACTCTTAAATATTGATCAAACAAAATCTCCTATTATTGTTATTGTTTAATATTAATAATCAAACATAGTTAACTAAATCAGTCAAAATAGTCAAACAAAGTCAAGGTTTATATTCATTATCTAAATTTCCAATGATGATCAAACTTGGTAAATGTCTACCATATTTAACAATATTCAACCTTGTTCACGCATAATTCTCCATATATGAAATAACTCAATCATATTGAATTATAGTCAACCATGGTTTAGTAAAGTCAAACATTGTTAAACTTAGTCATCTAAGATCATCCTTGGTCGATCACAATCAATATTTAAATTTCTTTAATAATAAAAATATTAATATTAAAATAGTCTTTTCATATTGGCTACTTGCTTAGTTTTAGTATTTTATTGATGATGCAACTAGATTAATGATGTGTAGACCTTCAACTTTTCATTTAGTTAGAGTTTGATAATAGTAAAATAAATTTATGAAAGATATTTTTTAGTTGAATTTTGATTAAATAGGTATGGATAGATTTATATTAATTTTGTATTTACCAAGTTTTGAGATGGATTATTTCTCAAATGAAAACCTCTTTTTGTGTTAAAATTTTGAGGAAAGATTCACATCTCAAGAGATTTGGTTCCTCTCAAAGATTTGCAGATATAGAGTTAGCATATATCTACACTCGTTCTTAATAATATTGTATGTATTTATATAAATTTACAATAAATTGTTGCATTGATAAGCACTCTCCAAGTATGGAAAAATGTTATAAGGGTAGGTTATGTTATATTATGTCAACATTTTGTCTAGGTCAAATTACATAAAAATAAATAAAAATAAAAATAATTAATAATAATTAAATTTGGTTAGATTCATCCTAACTCTAGATCTATCGAGGGTCGAGAGGGATCAAAAGTCTCTAGGTAGATACCTTTCCTATGGTATTAAACTAAAAATAGAAGTTTTCACCTTGAGAGATTTTATTCCTCTAAGAGCTTTACAAATCTAGAGTTAAAATGGATCTAGATTGATTTTTTTAAAACTATATATATATATATATATATATATATATATATATATATATATATATATATATATATATATATATATATATCTATGTTTTTGGTATTTTTTATTAACATTTTTGTAATTTAATTTTTTAATGTGCGATATGCATAGCATTGATTATATAGATAAATAAATTATGAAAAAGGTTTATTATAAATAGTAAATATATATATATTAAATGTAATGGTTACAAACATAAATCATTATTTCAATTTATATGATAAAATAGATCTTGGTTTATACTTATTATTTATATTTTATAAATATTTCACATTTCTATATATAAGCAATCTAGATCCATATTAAACCTAGATCTATCAAGTGCCAAGAGGGATCAAATCGCTCGAGCTGCAAAGCTTTTTTAAAATTCAAAACTTGAGAAAAGTTTTGCAACTCAAGGGATTTGATCTCTCTTGGCACTTGATATATCTGAGGTTAAGATGGATCTAGGCTAGTTTCAGCTATGCTCGATCACACAAATTTGTTGAAAATCTAATTATTCTGATGATTTTAAATCTTCTAACTATGTCTATGATTAATTTGGTAATTTTGATTTTAAATTTACTCAGTTACCTCAGTTTGTTGAGATGACAGAGACTTCCAATAAGTTGAATGATGAAAAATGATTTAAATAAAAAAATTTAATTGAAAGTGACGATGTAATAATGTTGAATGATAGAAAATGTGAACAATAAGAATGTAGTCAACTACAAGTAATCTTCATTGTAATCAATTTCAAATTATTTTCTTCTATTGTTCTTATTGTCACACCTATTATTTTTCCCATCTTTTCATATCAATCAAATGAAAATGGCAGTTGAAATCATAGAGAATTCAAATATCTCACTTGAACTATCGTAGTAAACATCATATCATGGTTCTCTTTCTCTCTAATATTAATAGTATCTTTCTTCAATGCCAATCATTCTAAACTATGGAGTGTTAAACCCCAAGTAAGTGTCAATGGTAGTTGTTTTCTATTCCCTCGTTTGAATGCAAAGTGACTAACAATGTTGAGTTATGGAAAATGGCAATAATAAGAATGTAGTCAATTACAAATTGTTTATAGTTTCAAGAAGAAAACATTTTAGGTAAGTGAAAATTTTATTTGAGATGAAAATTGAAGTATTTTATTTATAGTTTAATTACTGTAACACAGAAACCAATTTAAGTCATCAATATATATATATATATTTATTTCATTGAAATCAATGTATACTATTAATCTAATTTCTTTTAAATTAATGTACATCATATATCTAGTTACGTTAAATATGAAATCAACATCTACACTAAAATAAATTTTTCTATGAAAGCAATCAAATAGGATTGGAAACCAGTATATATACTGAAATCAATGCATCTAGTGCAAGAAAACAAATAAGATTATAAATCAACATCTACACTGAAATCAATGCATTTAGTGCAAGCAATAAAATAGGATTAGAAAACAACAAATGCACTGAAAAAAATTCACCTATTGCAAAAAATAAAAAAGGACTAGAAATCAACATGTACACCAAATCAAGGTATCTACTTAAGTGAAAAACCAAAATATCTTGGATTTCTAAATCCAACTTATTTTTCCTTTTGTAAAATAATTACCTCATCTTTCTTTATGGTTGATAATTTTCAATATTATATAATAACATATGATATTTATATTTTTAATTATGCTTCTCCTTTTTCCATATATATCTATCTCTCCCTCCTTCCCTCTTCTCTCCCCCTCTTTCTCTCCCCCACCTCTCTCTCTCTCTCTCTCTCTCTCTCTCTCTCTCTCTCTCTCTCTCTCTCTTTATCCTATCTCTTTAACTCTCTCTCCATATCTCTCTTGTCACCCTCTCTCTCTCCACCCTTATCTCTCTATGTATTTCTTCTTCCCTACTTATCTCCCCCCTCTAAATCCATCTTTCTCTCCCTCCCTCTCTATTTCTCTCTCTAAATTCCTATCTCTATTCCTTTTTATCAACCTCACTTTGTCCCTCCCACCATCTCTCTCTCTCTCTCTCCTCAAAATATGTCACTATCTCCCTCCCTCTCCCCTTCTATCTTTTTCCCTGTCCCACCTCCATATATGTGTCTCCTCTCTCTCTCTCTTCTACTTCTCTGCCTCTCTCTCCTCTCCTTCTCTCTATATCTCTTCCCATTCTCTTCCTCTATCTCCTCTCCTTCTCTCTCTCTTCCCTCATTATGTCCTCTCTCCCTCACTATCTCTCCATATCTCCCTTTTCACCCCTATATCTCTCCACCTCTATCTCTCTATATTTTTTCTTCCCTACCTCTCTCCCCTTATAACACACACAGACTCTCTCTCTATACTCTCCAAATTTATCACTTTTTCCATCCCTCTCTCCTTCTCTCTTGTCCACTCTCTCCCCCCTCCATCTTCGTGTCTCCTTTCTACCCCTTCCCCTTTTCTCCCTCTCTCTCTCTCTTTCCTCTTTATTTCTCTCTCCCTCACTCTCTCTCCATCTCTCCCTTGTCGCTCCCTATCTCTATCCACATCTATCTCTCTATGTATTTGTTCTTCCCCCTCTCTCTCCCCATCCAACAACATCTTTCCTCCTCTCTCTCTTCCTTATTCTCTCTACCCATTTATCACACCTCCTTGTCTGTCTTACCCCATCTCTCTCTCTCTCTCCATGCTCTCCAAATATATCATTATCTCCCTCCCTCTCTAATTGATGTAGGAAAAAATTAGTTTTCACAAATACTCAAATCTCTCTTCATCTCTTGGCCTCAATATACATTCATTTAGCCATTATATTTTCCTATAGGATTTCAATGATTAAAAACAAAGTAAGAATAAAATCCTATTTTTCGACATCCATAAATCACTCTTGATTTATTCCCTAAATCTCTCATTATTTATTCCAAAAATATCTCATGATTTATGGGCCATAAATCTCTCATGATTTTTAAGGTAAATTAGTTTTTTCCTTATGGACAAAATATTTCCTATCCATAGTTTTTTCTAAAACTATTCTTTAACGATTAAAAGAACTAAGAATGTTTACTATTAAGGAATTATAATTCCCTTACAATATTGAACCCCCTTTTGAAATTTGTCTTCAAAAATCTTGATGACTTGGAAGCTATAATGTTCCTACATCAGATTCCCAAGTTAGAAAAAATTTCATGGTCTCCTGACCATGAGTTGTTGTTGCCAACGTCCTCCTGGATCCCATACATAGTTTTCTACTGATCATCGCATTTGTCATGGTGTTTATTTTTCCTTCTTGAATTTCACTATAATTCATCTTTTTCCTTCCTTGTTGCAAACCAGTTTTTTCCACCTGCATGTTTCTACTCACTATTTGAAGAGAAACATTTCCCAACAAAATATATAACCATCCAACAATATATTCAAATTCATTCCACACTTGTAAATTTTCCCTCTAAAATCTCCGTCTCACTTCAATATTTTGATTGAGCTATGTTTCCATGTTGCTATAAAAATCTTCCTCTTTTGACTTTGTTACAACATCGTTCAAATTTTTTTTTGCAAGTTGTTAACCCTTGATTTCAAATTCATTTGCATAATTTTGAAAAATCAAAATCACTTCTATTGCACCTGCATGCACACAATCAATGTGAAGTCTAGAATTTTTCTCTGCCTTTAGCTCATCATTCCTTATGAACATCCCATTTAAGTATTGCTCCTCCTCTTTGCTGAGAAATAAAAATGAAACTTGTTCTCATTTATCTTCCTCTTTCTTCATGAGAATTTCAAAGGGTTTTTATCATCAATAACACTTGCAACCATAAAAAAACCATCAAGAAAAACACAAGGATTTTCAACCTCATTTGATTTATCAAACGTCAAATCTCCACCAATATTGTTATCTTCTCCATGGATTTCTCCTTGCTCAGGTTCACCTCTATGAATTGCCCCCTCATACTCAGTAGCTTTGAGTTATTCCTTCCACCCGTGTCTCAGTTTTTGTCTCTTCTTCTTTTCCCATAATATTTCAACATGACACTTAAATATTTTCCTCAGTTTCCACCCATTCCTCTAGCTCTCCTCATTCTTTTATCACATCTCTGTAAGCACATTCAACTGTGAAATTATCAAAAAATTTCCCTTTGTAATTATTCATCACTCATTTTGCTTATGCCAAATCCTTTGGAATATCTATGGCTTCCCTATGAATTATTCAACTTACTTCCCATAGTCATCTTCATCTTCCTCTTTCGTGAGCTTCCCACTACCCACTATGAACTTTAAATAATCTCTGCAGTGGCATACCTCTTTCTTGCTACACATGCCTCACCAAGCTTCTCCCTGATCTTAGACTATTGGAATTCTTGGTCCCCTCCTTTGAAAATTTTTTCGAGCACTCCTTTCTCTTCAAGTTTCTGTAGTAACTATGTTTTCTCCATCATAGCTACACTAGTTGTCAGAATTGTCACCACATACTCCTCCTAAATCTATGAAACCTATCATTAATATCCACAAATTATAAAAAATAAAAAATCATTTTACATGTTGCTTTCTTAATATCAATCTAATTTTTTCTCCATAATATTGTACAAAAGTCTTCTGCTATCTCCAGCTTTGATACGACTTGATGCAGGAAAATTTTAGTTTTCACAAATACTCAAAACTCTCTTCCTCTCTTGGCCGGACTCTACAATTTAGCCATCAAATTTTATATTAGGAAATCTACATTCATTTATCTATTGTATTTCCCCATAGGATTAGAATGATTGAATACAAATTTATAATAAAAAATATATTTTTCTACATCCATAAATCACTCTTGATTTACTCCTAAATATCTTGTGATTTATTCATAAAGATCTTATGATTTATTCCATAAAGCTCCCATGTCAACTTTTTCCTTATGATAAAAATATTTACTATTCACATTTTTTTCTAAAACTATTCTATAATCATTAAAAGAACGAAGAATATTTACTATTCAGGAATAAACCCCTTTTGGAGCTTTATCTCCAAAAAGCTTGATGACTTGGAAGCTCTAATGCTCTTGCATCACTAATTCACCCTCCTCTCTCTCTCTCTCTCTCTCTCTCTCTCTCTCTCTCTCTCTCTCTATATATATATATATATATATATATATATATATATATATATCTTTATTTTTCCTTGTCTCTCCCTCCTCCATCCATATGATTGAGAATTGTCACTCTATGTAATTAATAATATATTTATTATAGTATTATAGAAAAATAATGATACATATTTATTATTATTATACCAATATTAATATATAGATAAATAACTAGTTATTACATTTGAGATGTTGTATTTTAAATTTTAATTTTTTATTGTGAAATGAGTTATGGTTTTTGGGCATGTGGTATTGATATTCCATGGTATTGTAACAAAACCTATTTACAGGTTAAATAATATCCATGGTAAAGTAGGGGTGAATATATATAGTTAACAATCTTTTATATTGTACACTTATTGTAAGTATTAAGTTTTTATGTGCTTATTTGTTCTTAAGTTTATTAGTTCCTTCCAAAGCAAGGCTATAGAATGATTTTTCTATGGATTACTATTAATTAGTATTGACCGATATAGGTTCTTTTTAACTTACATCACATATCTATATCACTTTTAAACTTTTACTATTTTTTAATTGTGGGCTCATATAAATATTAAATGTTTACAAACATTTACACTACTACAACATTACCCCATATTGAATAGTAGAGCACCTCTAGGTGCAAAAATAATTTTATTTTTAATAAATTCATTAATTAATTTTTTTATAATTTTCTATATTTAATTATTATATATGTTCAAATAGTATAATTATGTGGCAATTATTATTATAATTTAATGTATAATATAATGAATTGAATTGAATTTATTTATTATTTGTATTACTTTTAATTTTTTATTAGGTTTTTCAATCGAGTTGACATTATTATTATTGTTATTAGATTTAATGTTTCATTTTATGAACATACTAACATATTTTTCATCAAATTTAGTAAAGAAATAAAGAATTTGAGGGTTTTAATAATTCGAATCAAATAAAAATTTGAAAAATTATAAATTTTAAGTTAAACTATATTGAAATGAGTTTTTTTTTTTTTTTTTTAATTAAATATTTGATGAGAGAGAGAATTAATATGAGTTATTACGTTAGTAAATAACTAAAATATTTAAAAATCGAAGGAATTTTTTTTTTTTTGGTGAGAGAGGGAATTAATATGAGTAATTATGTTAGTAAACAAGGGCTACATGGTAGCTATTACCTGCCGGTTCGTTTAAATATAGTTAATTTTAAATAAAAAGAAATAGAAAGTTAAAATTGTATATATCTAAAAAATTGCACAGAATTGCATTTACACAAAAAAATAAATTTATTATTTATTATCCTTTAATAATGAGTATGATAGTTCGTTAAGAATAATAAATAGCCACAATAGAAGTTTGAGCTATGAGACGACATCAAAATATGCTGTGAAAGAAAAATTTCATTAAAATATGTAAATGTGTGCACAATTTGTTTTCCTTTAGGGGAGTAGTGAAAAATGTGCCACAAAATAAGTGGCTTCTTATTAATAGATATAAGAAGCATATTCAAAATTAAATTGGGGTTATCCTGGGTGGTTGGGAGGAAGGAATGGGATCCTCCCCACCCAGGTTAAATTCCCACAAGTGACATGATAGACTTTGATGTCATAGATGGAATATGTATATTCCTCATGTGGAATGAATAACACTATATTTTTGAAAAAAAATTGAAAAAGAAGAAAATTTGAAAAAAAGTATCTCAATTGCTAACGAATCATGGTTCAGCAGTGCCATGTCAGGCCACCTACCAAGGTTTAGTTTCTTGGAAGCATTAGTAAGCGGTTAGGTCCAAGTGCAAGTCCTCAGTTAAGGACTCTAGAAGTAGAATGAAAGTGCTTTGTCAAGTAGCCCATCCCTCAACTCTCAAGCGTCATTTATGGTTATGTGGCTTCTACCGTCACAAGCAGGATGCATGTGGTATGAAATCTATTTAGTCCAGTTGTACAACACCTCTTTGAGATTTAAGCTTAAAAGGAAGCAGTTGAGGAAAGTGAGCAATTTTGAAAAAGAAAAAGATGCCAATGAAACTACTACCAAGTGAGCGAGCAATTTCAATGTTGAGTAACACCCTGACCCTTGACATCTAAATTTTTTTCGAATTTATATCTCATTTTTTAAAGTAACCTTTGAGAGATGCAAGTTGATTTCAGTTTCAATTAATTTATAGATTGCAAATCTCAATGTTGAGTAACACCCTGACCCGCGACCAAAATCCTTTCAATTTCCAGTGGAGGCATCTTGCACTTTTCTTGATTATATTAATTTCATAATTCCTGCCATGTTTCTTTGTGCATGTCCTACACTCGTGTCATTTTATTCAGACATCGGACCACTGCATCTCATTAAATACGTTGCTTCCCTCCTTTGTTACCTTGCATTGCGACTCTCGAGATCTTCGATTTTTCTTTACAATCTATGAGCAGCAGGTTAAAATGTGTGACAGAGGCCGCCTATGTATGTATTTACTTCATTGACAATGAGTTATGCCTATTTTTACTTATGTTTCCAAATCTTTCAATTCTGTTATTTATTTTAGCACTGTATTTTACCTTTTATAATCCTGGATCACTATTGCTCGGTTGTCTTGTTTCTTCTGATTTCTAATAAATAGTTTCATATTAACGGATTTCTTGATAAGAAATTTATTTCGGCCCTTATATTTCCATTATTTTACAGATTATGGTGTATTTTTCTAAGTTTGACACTGAATAAAATCTGAGGTAGAGGTTTTTGTGTGCATTATGTTTGAAATTTGAGCCGAAGAGCTTGTAAGTAGAAGTGTTACTCTCACACTGTTACATGATCTATATATTTTGTTTCTCAATGGTTTTTTTTTTTGCATTTTAATGAATGTATTGTTGGTTTTTAAGGAATTTCTATTTGAAGTAATTAAACTGTAACTCGAAGCTTGTTTGTGGACTGTGATGGTTTCAAAGGCGTGTTGGTTTTTTTTTTTAATCAAATTATGTCAAGCATGTGATGATGATGACTCTAATGATAATGGATGAAATTAAATAAGGTTTCCTTCAGTATTATTTATATTTCAATTTGGAGGTATTTTCTAAGACTATTGGATGGGCATTACTGTACTGAAGGTTTGGAACATATGTGACTCGTGATAGCAATTCAAATTAATCATTCCCAAACCCATGTGCATGGGCATGGCTCACAAAGAATTGCATAAAATCAAATGTTGACTCTCAATTCGACTCAATTCGTAATTCATAATGACGCTATGAGCTTTTTTATTTCATTTTTCATGATAATAATTAATATTGTGCCTAAATAAGATTAATGTAGGATAAATATATAGATACAATATACTCATAAATATAATTCCTCTAATTTTATAGATACATTAGAGGATCATAAGAATATACTAAAATTATGTAATAAAGTATAAATATATAGATACAATCTTTAGTTAGGCTAGATCCTTTACCATTGCAGCCCTCCTGTATCAGCAATATGGTAGAACTTAATATTAACACCATGAAAGAGTGAGAAATTAGAATGTAAAATATTCATTTTTGACTTAAACGGAAAGAGGAACTTCTCTCTGGATGTCTCACACTTCATTTTTATTTTCATATTCATATCAAACTTCATGCACATGAACACCTACTTCTAGTTCGTGTTCAAGTGACTGTTGAAAAGATTTCTGGTTACTCTGGAATAAAAAAGGCAAGTTAGTCTGTATTGTGTCATCTTAAGCACAAAATCAAAGTTTCCATTCAACTATTTATAAGCAGGTTGTAAAATATGAACCTATAATATAAAATTATATTTACAACTTAAAAAGGAAGGAGAAGCACCTGAAGAGATCCATTACCACTTGTAGTCCCTGAAATAAAGTTGTTTAATATGTTAGACAAAGTAATGTTGTATTCATATGATTTGTATTACTAGATAATAACCTTTCCATAGGTACCATCTTACTAGCATCACGAGATGGAAATTTGCGAGCTTCAAATAGCTCCTTCAACCTCTTAGTAGCCATGAAAGCCTCTTCAGTTTTCTATTGAAGAACCTAGGAAGTATGGGAAAAAAGCTACAAATTTGCACACTGAGTACAATTTCTTTAAAAAAATCCTTGTTTTAACAGTCTTACCATCTTCTCACGTTGATTTAAATCTTGAAGTTTATGCATCTCATATTCATTTCTCCTTCCCTCCATTTTGAGTTATCAAAATACAAGAAAAAATATTCTTAACTCCAGAAATAGAGAAATGACATGTATGTCTGCTAAATTATTAAATGAAAATCAAATGCAGAGTCACATATATAGTCTAGGGTGATCTGTAGAGTGACGTCAATAACACATAACTGAATAAGTGTTTGTTTCGTATCATTATAGAACATGCAAAATCATGATAGCTTGCCAAAAAAGAAAATATGTCCAACAAAATTTACACATTGCAGACAAATGTTACAAATCTATGCAAGATAGAATGATTAGTCAAAATACTGTATGAATGAGGCATAAATGAATCACATGAAAGAAATATGTTAGTAGCTATTACCTGCCGGTTAATAGCTATTATTTAATATACTAAGTGATTAAATTAAGGTAATACCTTATTGTTACCTATTTAATTATAGTGCTACCATGTAGCATGAATCTAGGCAAGCACCATTGTAGATTGAGGCTGCATGCATTGGAGAGGCATCGAGAAGTCAATCGTAAGTTGCATATTTTTCAGTGATGCAAATAATATTACATTTTATGACAATAATCCCTGCTAAAAAAATACCATGAAAATTAACTGATCAATTCATTTTATCCTATTTTATCTTATGTTGATGTTGATTATTACAACGATTGATTCTACAAATTGTACAAGAATAGATAATTTGAATCAGATCTACTCAGGTAGGGCTATGTATGCCTGAGATCTACTTGAGACACGATTTTTTTTGGTTGAAAAAGAAGAATTTTAAGATCCAATATTTATAGGTTGTAGTTATTACTGATAAAGAAAACAAATATATATATAATAGTAAAAAGGTTTTAATCCAAATTAATTCTATGCTCTAAAATAGAGAACCCCTGTTACCAATCGTAGAACTGAAACTTCATCAAATGTATGAAATGGTCAATAACATTGTAAGAGTAATTTGTTAAATGTCTAAACTCATTTGACTTGTTAAAACTAATGGCCTTTTCTTTACACTATCATTCATCATCATGGAAAATTTTCATGACAGTTGTTGAATGAATACTATATGTGAATGGACGAAGGTCATTTAAAATCCAAAAGATTCGTTGAGTGTTATGTGTTTAATGTTTTAAAAATGCAGTGACAAATTACTATTAATAATATCAACGTAAAGAGATGATAAGGATGGTGAATCACTAGCTGAGTATCATATCAACCTTTCCTTCCATGATACAGAGTATTTGTAGAAGCCGAAGAGAAATTTAACTAAAATGTTAATCTCTAGTCACGAATTTAAAGGGCATAACCTTCATTATAGAAATTAAATTGAATATGCACTCATCTTTCAGAAAAATTACCCATGCAATTGCAGAAAATGGAAAAAGCTCTGTGGATGGATTGACGGGGGAGAAATTCAGCTAGAGGCCCAAATGCCCAAAGAGTGAAATTTGGAATGCAAAGTAATCTGAACCCTTAAGGTTTGATTGAAAAATCTCCACCTTCAAAACTCCAATGTAGATCCTGCGTATAGATATGCAGGTAATAACTCTCATCACATGCAGCCATGCAATATAAGGTACAAATGTTAAATGTTGGATAAAGACCAGGTAAGGAAATTCATTAAAAAATTAATACGAAGTGACCATTTAAGTGCTAGATAAAGAATAGGGAAGGAAATTCATTAATGGTGCCTGCTAAATGACATCACGCATTCTTCAATAGTGAAAATAATTGGGGGATTGATGGCACATGGAAAAATTGAACTGGCATGAAGAACCATGCATTTTTCAATAACATGTTAAAGATATCAACCAATAGAATTTAAGATAAATATATTAAAATATTATTAAAAAATCATGAATTTTGATTTATAATGTTTAACTTTAGATAAATTTTACATTTTTTGAATCAAACAGAAATTAATTTCAAATCAATAGCCAACCTAATGCATTATATTGTGCCTCCGGTAGGTATAATAACTAAAACATTTAAGAATCGAAGGAAATTTTCATGTTCATCTAAGAATGTAAAGAAATTTTATGTTCGTTTTCAATTGTAAATGGGATGAATGAGATAAACTATTAGAAAAGTCAAAAGTCATGTTTAATAATTTGAATGGAATAAAGGATTGGAAAATCATAAATTTTAAGTTAAATGATAGTTAGAATGTTTTTTTTTTAATATTGGGTGGGAGAAAAAGCTATTTGTGACAGTTGTTTAGTGCTAACTAGTTGTTGACTAGTTGTTATGTTATTTTATTTTAAAAGAAACTAAAATTTTTTATTTATTTTGGAAAGATTACTTGATGAACATGGGTTAAATTTATTTTGTGGAAAATAAATTAAATATGGAAAAGTGGTTTCATAAAAGTAAAAAAAAAAGGAACTGATGGTAAAAGTTTTCCAAGAGGTGGTTGGACAATTTAGACAGTTACCTTTCCTCTGAGGATAAATGCACATCCAAGTGAGGAAAATGGCTTCTTTTCTGGGAGAAAAGGAAGAAAATAAAAGAGAAGAAATTCATAAGCTGGTAGTGACCAGTGGAACACTCATAAATCCTAAATATTTATGGAAAGGAAGACTAGACTTGAAGTCCCGAGGTCTCTTTCGAAATCTCTATCAACCTACCCAACTTAGGCATGGAGCACGAGGGAAGAGAAGGATGTAATCACCTCTCTTATGGTAGGGAGGACACCATCAGTAGCAGAAATATTTATACTAGATGCTATAGACAGGTTGTTTTATTAGAGGAATGCATTTTATATTGTGTAAATCTAGTATCTGGAAAATATGTACTGCAGTAAAGAAAAAATGCATTATATATTATGTAAATCTAGTATCTAGAAAATAAGTATTGTAGAAAAAAAATAATGCATTAAATACTGTGTACATTTAGTGTTATGGAAAATGTGTAAAACAATAAAGAAAGAAATGCATTATACACTGTGTGAATCTAGTGTGAGTTGTAAATGATTTTATTTTCTTGGAAATATTCTGGCCTACTTATAATAGTCAAATGAGAGTAACTCAGTAAAAATGAAAATAGGAATATATATTTGAACGTTTAAGTGACACCAAAAAGTTAAGCTGGGAGAGAACTCTTAGTTCGGGGTCCTCGGTGAAAGCCCTAGACCCTAGAACTGGTTGTTCTTCCTGAAACTAAATTATACACGGATAGAGGGATATGGTCTGACCATTATATCACATCTAGAAAATAATTTAAAGAAATATTGTTCTTAATGAATGAAAGTAAGCCATACCAGAAAAACAAATTACTTTACAAATTATACGAACAGAAATCCTAAACTAGCATGCAAATATGTATTGCGGGAAAGAATAAACTCCACAAATGATGGACTGTATTTAAAAGTTGAAGTGTTAAGTATAATACATTAAAAATAACAACCTAACTCTCCTTGTCCCAAAGGGGTGCCAAACCCATCGGAATTATACTGTGCAATAATTGAGATATGGACCAGTCTCATATCATGTAAACATAAAAATCATAAATCTTTAAGTAGAAACCGTATTCGATACAAGACGAAGCAAGTAGTATCCATTGATGTGTGAGGAAAATACATGAAAGAACCCCAATAATAATGTACAAAGTTCAACCAGATACATAGATATTATAAAACACAAAAATAAAATTGTTCTTAAGTTAAAACCGTAGAATCGAATTGAGATGGTAGGACACATTCACACTACTTATTGAATGAAAGAAATATGCTTGTAGGGGTGCCATGTAGGCAGAGCCAAGAAAGCTAGAATAAATTAGTCAGTTCGGCTACAAAAACCTACGAGACAAACTTCAATGACAACATACCGCATGCCAAAAAAGTTGGGATGCTCTCTCTACACCCAATAAGGAGGAGCACGGTTCAAAATACCTGATAGCATGAGGACAACGACAGGGTAACATGTAATGCATGAACCATGATGGATACAGGGAAACCCTTACACTTTCGGATAAGGGGAAATACATGGACATAAAAAAAAAAAATATTAGAAAGTGGCAGAGAAGGCCATCTGAAAGAACCAAGAGAATCAAACAATTAAAAAGCAAAGGTAACGTGAAGAGTATTCTAACCTAAAATGATTATCTTTTCCGAACGAGACCTAGCTGTGGGGAGCTCCAAAAAAGGAGTAATCATTTCGAAAAATTTTGATAGGATTGAATAGAATGAGAACTCATTATTTTTAACCAATGAACAAGGAAAACATTATTTAAAACATGCAATACCTACCGCGATGGAGGGTTTCCTTCCCTGAGGAAGCTGGAGCGCCCTGTTGAAGACCGTGGCTGCAAAACTCCATGGATTACCAGACGAAATATATCAAACCTTTCCACCCATAGAATGGATCAAGATGGGGCATCAACACTCAAAAGGTTCCAAGCTAATTACCAAAGCATAAAAGGAACTTTGCGGATGTATTACTACAGGTGATTGAAATCATGACCCATTACCTGGTTGAGGCAAAAGGTAGAATGAGATGAAGCAGATGTCATGGAACTTGCAGAGCCACTAGGAGAGAAAATGATGGAATGAGAAAATAAAGTTAGGGTTGCAAGGGGTATTACCCTAATTGATTACCCATCAATTCTCTGTCGTCGATCCGGTGTTTCCAGATCGAAAAGTGGGAATGCAAACAGGTGGACACCACTGGCCAAATAAATTTTTGATGCATGAACCATCCGTAAAAGCTTAATTAATGTAAATATCACTTGTGGTTTGTGTTATCACTCATAATTTTGTGAGTCATTACTTGGCATGGTCCTATAGTTCACTCGTCAAAAGGGTAAGGTCTCCTTAAACCTTTTTCAAGTTGGCATAGGAAATTTCATTTTTTCACATTTAACCTATCCTAAGTTTCAAGACCACCCTAATTTCATCTCAAAACCACCTCCATATAGATCACATCATGTTCCATCAGTCATTATTTTCTGACATGTTTCATTTCCCAAGATTACAACTCCAAAAAGAGGGTTTTCTATTTTCAGAATGCAAAATTTCCTGTTTTATGCATGTTTTTATAATGCAGCTTCTGGACAGCTGGAGATGTCTTTCAAAAAAAAAAGAGAGGTGTTTCTTCAAGACATACTTACCTACACAAGCCTCCTTATTTTTTTCAATATCTATAAATTATAGGGAGAAAAGAGCTCATCTCTAAACCATATGTTTTCCAAAAAAACAGAGTTATTTTAGTGATGAATAAACTTGTTAAAGGTGATAAGGATGTTTTTTGAAGAGGAAACACATCAAGGCTCTTAAATTTATTTTGATTATGTTTTAAGAAGTTAAAGGCATGTTGAAAACCAATTTTATGTAGCTGGGAAAAAATTTGGAATTTACACTATTTATGACAGTTTCGTAGCATTTCCTAGGCTTGAAGCCAAGAAAATGCTACGAAACCTCCTGTAGCTTTATTTTTGTTTAAGAAACCAATTTTGGTAGTTTCCAAGGGGAGGAAATGATAGGGAAGATGTGTAAGAACATGATGAAGACCATGCAAGAGAAAAGAGGTGGAAATTATGATGGAAAAGGTCATTTTTATATGCTACAAAACTGTTGAAAACAGTTTTTGTAGCGAATTATTTTTTAATGTTTCTAAGGAAATGAAAACGTGTTTTGGAAATATGAAAGATGTTTTTCTTCAACACAGGCCCGTATACAAAAAAATCTCTTAGTTTTTGCAAAGCCATCAGGGTTTGGAAATTATACACTCATCTTTTCACGCTATGAAACTGCTGAAACATTGTTTTCATAGCGAATTGTTTTTTAAGGTTTTTGAGAAAATGAAAAAGTATTTTTGAAATATGAAAGAGTTTGTTATTCCACACAGGTCCATATAAAAACAAATCTCTTAGTTCTGCAAATCTATCAGGGTTTGGAAATTACACACTCACCTTTGAAGCCTATTTTCTTAGAATTTTCACTAACTAGATTTGTGAAAAAATTATAAAATTTCAACTTGGAGGAGGTCCAGCTCAGGATCCACGTGGCATAATGACACATCAGCAGTCTAATACACTTAGAAAATTAGTTGGTTGTAGTTGATAAGGGTTATTGAATTTGTTTTTTGAACTATTAATGAAAGAAGAGTCCCTTTTGTATTCAAATTCTGCAAAACATAAATATCCCTAGGAAGTCTCCAAGTGATAGAATCATGTTTGAAATAGGTCTTTGAGGTGGGAATTCGAAGATATCAAGGTGGCATATCATTTGTATGAGTCATCATTATATAAAGGACTTAGTTTTAGAGTTAGAGTGGGTTGGGAGATGTTATGAAGGCACTACTCTTGTAATCTTTGTCTATCACAGATGCAACAAATTATTTCAGACTTGAGATTCATCTATGTGTTCTTATGTATGTTTCTTATATCAGCCTTTTACTTTCTCCCCAGTTTTATAGTTGTATGGTCACTTGGAATTCATGATTACATGCTCCAACTTCCATTTATATACCTAGTTTGCTATTTTGTCATGCTTTATTAGTTTGCTTATGTATAATCACTTGGAATTCATGGTGACATGCTCTGACTTCCTGTATGCATATAACTTGTTGTTCTATCCTTCATGTGTGGTTTTATAAGAATACAATTTCCTCAGCTTCCATGAGAAATATTGTCTTGTGACTTAGTTTTCATATTGACTCCATAAGCCCAATGGTAGTAAACCTTATACATATTTCACCTACACAAAAATACATTCAATCCAATTTAGATTTAGTCATCTGCTTTCAAGTTTGTTCATTTAATATCCTTTATCCTTTTGAGAGATCCCTTTTAGGTTGGAAAGGCTAATTTCCACTTACAAGTAGTTTGAAATAATTACTCCAAGTTCACCATCGAAGTAGCCCAACATGAATCAATTTGGTGATAACATTTGGCGTTGTTTCTGGGGACCGCATGTGTAAATTTCCCCTGGGAAGAACGAAAAAGTTTCAGTTCTAAGGTCTGAGAGCAGTAGATACCAAGATGAGTTCCATTGAAAGAATGAATGCCAGGTGTGCCTCTATGAATCGGTCTCACATCCCTATTTTTCCAAATCATATGCCAAAGGTCGAATGGTTAACTAATCTTTCCATATTTAAAGATGAAAAGAAATATAATGCTACTATTCATTTGGTTATATTTCATATGCATGTACATAGAAATAAGGTTTATTTCCTTGAGGATTGTCTCATGAAGATGTTTATGGCCACTTTAGAAGGAAAAGCATGGTCTTGGTATGAAATCCTACCAAATGGTTCATTATATTCTCTTGCTGATTTCCATGTTGTATTTTATGAGATGTATGAAGAGTGTCATCCCTCCGTATTGATGGTCAAACACTACTGTAAACATTGTGTGAGTTTTATTGAATATTTTGAGAATTGTTATGAAGATGATGAGCTCATGGATGAGGAAATTTTAGAGGCCCTTCATGACAATCCCTTTCGTCACCAAGAAGAAAGGATAGCCTCTCTCTTGGATGAAAATGAAACCCAACAGGAGTTTATTTATGAAAATCATGTTACATCCTCTGAGTTTGATGAAAATTTGCAGCAAACTTGTCAGTATTTTGATCATCAGCAGTATGAGAATAATTTCAAACAAAAAGAGGAAATACTAGAAGATAATTGCTATAATCCTCATGTAAAGGAGAAATTTTATTCTTCATGTCATCCCTTGCATCAGCCTACATCAAATGATGATCACACTAATGAGGAAGTGGATGAAATTTTTTCTTTATCCTTGTCTTCTAATCTAAAGTTATTTGAGTGCAAGTCAGAAGATAAGATTCAATTTGTGGATGAAGTTACTAGGAACATTGAAAAATACATTTAAGTTTTAGAAGATCAAATTCAATTTTATAGTCTTCATGATGAAGATTAGTGTTTTCAAAAATTTTTAATGCCATAACACAGAGAGAGGGTGCTGCTACCTTTCTCTTCTGAGATTGAGGAAGAATACCATGTTCTTGAAAATGAGTTTGATAGCACACAACTGAAATCTTGTGTTGCTGAGAAAAGCATATATGAGTTGTCCAAAGTTGAAGAATGTCTTGAGAATTATCAAACAGATTATGTCTTCTATGATCCTATAGCTGGCTACATGGAAGAGTTCTACAGTCCAGATTTACAGTTATATTTTCATTATGAGGATCAGATACAGTTTATGTTCCCTTGGTAATTTCAGTATCATGATTAATTTTGGTTCAAGTGCAGTCAAGAGGTTCAAATGTAAGATCAGATCAATGATTGGCTTCATTGGAAGTTTCATGTTGCTTGAATTAAAAATGGAGATTACAGCTATTAGGGTAGGTAGGAGTGCATGAATAAAATCAAAGTTGACTGAGCATCCTTTTAGAATGTACAGATTTTATTTTTTAGTAGTAATCATCGAGCTTGAGCCCGAGGAGAACACTATAAGAGCTTGGCAAAGTCTTCATAAATTTCAGAGATTTTATTTCCAAGAAGATGGATGGCACTGGAACTACAAGTTCTTTGGTGTAACACAGAGGCAAACCATGCCAAGTGGAGCCACTATTATCACTCATAATTTTGTGAGTCATTACTTGACATGGTCATACATCTCACTCCTCAAAAGGGTAAGTTCTGCTTAAACCTTTTTCAAGTTGGCATAGGAAATTTCATTTTTTCATATTTAACCTATCCTAAGTTTCAAAACCACCCTCATTTAATCTCGAAACCAACTCAATATAGGTCACATCATGCTCCATTAGTCATAATTTTCTGACATATTTCATTTCCCAAGCTTACAACTCCGAAAAGAGGGTTTTATGTTTTCAGAATGCAGAATTTTCCTATTTTATACATGTTTTTAGAATGACGATTTTGGATAGCTGGAGATGTGTTTCAAAAAAGAAGAAGAGGTTTTTATTCAATACTGAAATACAAAAACCTCCTTCAGTTTTACAATAACTATCAAGGATATGGAGAAACGAGCTCGTATCTGAAACCTATATTTTCAGAAAAAAACAGAGTTATTTTAGTGATGATTAAACTTGCTAAAGGTGAAAATGATGTTTTTTGAAGAGGTAACACCTCAAGGCTTTTAAATTGAGTTTGATTATGTTTTAAGAAGTTAAAGGCATGTTGAAAACCGATTTTATGTAGCTAGAAGGTACTTTTTTGAGACGAGGCAAAAGTATGGAATTTGCATTGTTTATGACAGTTTCGTAGCGTTTCCTAGGCTTGAAGCTAGGAAAATGCTACGAAAACACCTGTAGCTTTATTTTTGTTTAAAAAACCACATGATAGGGAATATGTGTCACAACATGATGAAGACCACGCAAGAGAAAAGAAGAAAAAATTCTGATGGCAAAGGTCATTTTTGTACGCTATGAAAGTATGCTACGAAACTACTGAAAATTGTTTTCGGTGCGAATTTTGTTTTAAGGTTTCTGAGAAAATGAAAAATTATTTTGGAAATAGGAAATAGGTTTTTCTTTAGAATAGGCCCCTCTCTAGAAACCTCTCTCAGTTTCTACGAAGCCATCAGGGTTTGGAAATTATACACTCATCTTTTCACGCTACGAAATTGCTGAAAATTTGTTTTCATAACGAATTGTTTTTTAAGGTTTCTAAGAAAATTAAAAAGTATTTTGGAAATATGAAAGATATTTTTATTTTGCATAGGCCCCTCTACAAAAAAATCTCTCAGTTTCTACAAATACATTAGGGTTTGGAAATTATGCACTTATCTTTTCACACTACGGAATTGCTGATTTTTTTTTTTTTGTAGCAAACCATTTTTTAAGGTTTTTGAGTGAATGAAAAAGTATTTTGAAAATAGGAAAGAATTTTTTCTTCAAAACAGATCCATATACAAAAACCTATCTCCGTTTCTGCGAATATATCAATTTTTGGAAATTATACACTCATATTTGAAGCCTATGTTTTTCAGAATTTTCACTAACGAGATCTCTGAAAAAAATTATAAAAATTCGACTTGGCGGAGGTCCAAATCAACATCCACATGGCACATTGACACATCAGAAATTTAGCACACTCAAAAAATGAGTTTTTTACAGTTGATAAGGTTTATTGAATTGGTTTGTTTAACTATTAATGAAAAAAGAGTCAATTGTGTATTCAAATTATGCAAAATAGAAATATGCTTGGGAAGTCTCCAAGTGATAGAATCATGGTTGAAATAGGTCTTTGAGGTGGGAATTAGAAGCTCGCAAGGTGGAATATCATTTTTATGAGTCCTCATTCTATAAAGGACTTAGTTTTAGAGTTAGAGTGGGTTGGGAGATGTTGTGAAGGCACTTCTCTTGTAATATTTGTCTATGAGTAATATACAGTTGCAACAGCTTATTTTAGACCTCAGATTCATATAGATGTTCTTATGTATGTTTCTTATATTAGCCTTTTACTTTCTCTCCATTTTTCTAGCTATATGATCACTTGGAATTCATGATTACATGCTCCAACTTCCATTTATACACCTAATTTTCTGTTTTGTCATCCGTTATTAGTTTGCTTATGTATAATCACTTGGAATTCATGGTGACATGCTCCAAATTCCTGTATGCCTATAGCTTGTTTTTCTATCCTTCATGTGTGGTTTTATAAGAACACAATTGCCTCATATTCCATGAGATATATTGTCTTCTGACTTAGTTTTCATATTGACTCCATAAGCCCAATGGTAGTAAACCTTATACATCTTTCACCTACACAAAAACACATTCAATGCAATTCAAAGTTAGTCATATGCTATCAAGTTTTTCATTGAATATCCTTTATCCTTTTGAGAGAGCCCTCTTAGGTTGGAAAGGATAATTTCCACTTACAAGTGGTTTGAAATAGTTACTCCAAGTTGAACATTGAAGTAGCCCAACAGGACTCAATTTGGTGATAACAGGTTGAGACATATGTATTAAATCCAAAAACAAATGAATGCCTTTATAATAAGATCAATCCAACCTTTATGAACGGTTAATGGAAACACATAAGTACTATGCCAAGTGGTCTGAAATACGAATCTCAGGATGGCGTTAAAACTCGAGAAGGTTGAAAGCCTTAGTTTCATAACGAATTATGTAATGTTATTTTAAAAATACATTCGTAAGGAGGTGACTTGAAATACTCAGTGCCCTAATTCTAAACATGTTAATCACTAGTCCAATAATGATATGGCTATAAAAAATCTATATAGTAAGTACATGTAATGTAACCTTGAGTCAAATATGGATTAATGAGTATAGATAAGTAAATAAAGTAAATAATTTATTTTATTTTTATGATGAATATTACAAGTGGTATCAGAGCAGTGTTCACATTCTGGGACCCTAGGGGTCACCTAGCATGATAAATTGTGTGTATTAATGATGAAAAAAAAAATAGATAATATTGTAAAAGACAAAATGAGGAGGGGATCGAGACAACAACCACCTCGGAATACAGGGGAAACTACACCCCAACCCCAACCAGAAATGAATATTGAAATGTGGATTCAGTTGAGTGTGGATCAACAACAGCAGAACAGTAGACTGCTGGAGGAGCAACAACACCAAACCAGTATACTACTATGTACTATGCAGAAGTTTCAGGAATAAATGGTCTGAGTAAGGAGTGACAATGAACCATTGATGCAAGAACATGAAAGGATACTTAAGATCCTTTCCGACAAACAAAATGAGGGGGTGTTGCAACCTAGTCCTATTAGGGACATGCAGGAAGAAAACGAACGACAAGCCAACGACCAAACCACTGACAAAATCGATAGAAGCCATTCACATTGAAGAAAAAATAACAAAAACTACAATGAGGCCAAGTCTAGTAATGTGTTGGATCAATAGGAAATTAAGAAACAAAAGGTGGAACTACAAGGTGAGTTCTGGAAGATAAAACTACCTACGTTTGATGGAGAAGCTGAAGAGGTGGCAGAAGCCTGATTGATTAATATGAAGAAGTACTTCCAAGTCTTCAATTTAAACAACAACCTTAAAGCCAGATTGGCCATTTACCATTTGAGAGAAAAGGCCACTCTCTGGTGGGAGGAAGTAAAGAGTGTTCGCAACATTTAAGATCAAGATGTGACATGGGATTCGTTCTAGCAATATTTTAAAGAAAAATACTTAACAAAACATTTCTATGATGAAAAATATATATAATTACACGATTTGAAGTTGGGTCAAATCACAATGGATGAGTACATAACCAAGTTCACTTCTATATTCAAATATGTTCCTTATCGAAGGGATGGAAAAGCTAAGGTTTAAAGGTTCTTAAGTAGTTTGACAACCCAAATGAAGGAAAAAATTCAATTCGTGAATCCAAGGAACATGGATGAAGCAATTCGAAAGGAAATAATGTGCTATTAGTAGTCCAAGGCGAAAGGAGAAGTAGGCGAAAATTGGCAGCCAAGAAAATGACAGAAAAGTAGTTCCAATTTCAAAAGTTATAGGAATAGAAACTTCAATAATTCTTCATGAAATACAGTGAGAAAATAGTTTGGAAGAAACCACCAAATAACTCGATGGCATATAGAAGAGAGGCCTGTAGAGGCTTCCAAGAAACTTGAGAAAGGACAAGCCCCAAAATCACCTTTTCACTGTTGGGGGTGCGGCGAGGCTCATTACTACAAAAATTTCCCACGATGAGGGAGAAGTGAAACATTTTATAATCTGCAAGAAGATTCTATAGTGGGATATGTAACCTGAAATATACCCAGAATCAACGCAACATTGGAAGATAGTCAGGAAGATTATCAACCAATGATGATAGAGTTGGAAGGTAAGCTACTTACACAACCTGTTTCTATTTTGGTTGACGCAGGTGCAAGTGTAAGTTATGTAAACCCAAAAATAGTATAATTATGTAAATTAAAAATCCAGAAATTAAAAAATCCTTAGATGGTATAGCTAGCCACTAGCGCAAAAAGAAAGGTAAGTGCCAAAATTCCAAACTACACATTGGAAATTGGAAACCATTAGTTAAACGTGGACCTGATTATACTGCCATTAGTGTCCTATGCTATACCATTGGCCTTGGATTGGTTGGAGGAAAATTGGAAATTGGTGGATTGTAAAGAAAATATTATATATTATAGGATGCAAGATGGAACTCGCAACGAGATTCAAGTTATCAAGAAAACATTACAACTACATCCTATTACATCATCCCAAATGAATAAATGCATTAGGAAAGGATGTCATATTTACGCCATGAAATTGGGTTATACCAATTCCAAGGAGAAGAATCCTATGATGGAGAACATATCGGTGGTACAAGACTTCATGGATGTATTGCCAGAAGATGTACTAGGATTACCCCCAAGAAGAGATATTTATTTCACCATTGAGTTAATGCTAGGAGTGTCACTATTTTCAAGGGATCCATACCAAATGAGTATTCCAGAGCTAACAGAATTAAAAATACAATTGCAGGAGCTATTGGACAAAGGGTATATATGACCAAGTGTGTCCCCTTGGGGAGCACTGATGTTGTTTGTAAAGAAGAACGATGAAACCATGCGAATGTTCATGGATTATAGAGAGCTTAATAATTTTACCTTCAAAAATAATACCACAGATTGATGACTTGTTTGATCATGTGAAGAGGGCCACAATATTTGCAAAAATAGACTTAAGGTCTGGGTGCCACTAGATCCAGATAAAAGATGAGGATATCTACAAGACTGCTTTCCGTAATAGGTACGGGCATTACGAGTTTGTGGTACTACCCTTTGGTCTAAATAATGTACCAACAACATTTATGAGGCTGGTGCACATAATATTTCACCCCTTCTTGGTTAGTTTTGTGCTGATATTTATCGATGATATTTTAATTTATTCAAAGAATCAGGAAAAGCACAAGGATCACTTAAGAATAGTGTTGGAAATGTTAAGGGAACATTAGTTGTATGCCAAGTTCAACAAATGTGATTTCTTCAAGGAAGAAATCTAGTATCTAGGCCATGTTATTTCAGTTGAGGGAATAACGGTTGATCCAGAGAAAATTAAGACGATTATGGAATGGCGATTTCCCCAGAATGTAGCAGATATCTGATCCTTTATGGGATTGGCTAGGTACTATCGATGGTTCATTGAGGGGTTCTCCAAGATTTATTTTCCAATTACTTCCTTGCAGAAGAAGGGAAAAGTATTTAAATGGACTAATGTATGGCATTATAGTTTTGAAAGGTTAAAGAATTTTTTGACCACTACCCGGTATTGAGAGTAGCTGACTCCAACAAAGGGTTTGAGGTTTGTATCGAGGCTTGTAAAGAGGAGTTGGGGCAGTTTTATCACAAGAAGGGAAAGTGGTTGCCTACGAATCAAGAAAGTTAAAAGAGCATGAACAGAGATAATCAACCCATGAATTAGGGTTGAAAATGGTAGTGCATGCACTCTAGGTATGGAGGCACCACCTTCTAGGGAAAAAGTTTATGCTAAAAAATGACCACAGTAGCCTAACCAGCTTCTTCAAGAAAGCTGATCTAAACTCTTGTTAGGCAAGATGGAATGACTTCCTAAGTGAGTATGACATGGATATTCAGCATGTAAAACACAAAGAAAACCATGTGGCAGATGCTTTGAGTAGAAAACTGCATTGTGTTTATGATCTTCGCTATAACCAGCTTGAGTGTAAATTTTTAGATCAAGTAAAGGAGGAAGCCTGGAAGGATCCTAAATACCAGTTTTTATGGCAGCAAGAGGAGGAGGACTTAAAGCAAGAAAAACCTGGTGATTATGGAATTATCAAAGAACAATTGCCAACCTTTAAGGAAAATATATATATTCCAAATCGAGTGGAGTTGAGGGAGTTGATTATGAATGAATATCACCATACCAACTATTAAGAACACCCAGGATACTGGAAAATGTTAACCGAAATTAGAAAGATTTATTTCTGGCCTAGCATGCATAAAAAAATTGCAGAATATTTAAATAAATGTCTCAAGTGTCAACATGTTAAGGTGGAGCATCAACATCCAGCTGGATTGTTGCAGCCCATACCAGTACCTGAATGGAAATGGGAAGTTATATCCCTAGACTTCATTACTGGTTTGCCATGATCAAAAAGGCAGAATGACTCCATTATCGTGGTAGTTTATAGACTGAGAAAGGAAACACATTTTATACCAGTACAGTCTACATACAAAACCGTGCAAATAGCATATATCTTTATGAGAGAAATCTTTAGACTGCATGGCGTACCAAAAAATGTCATATCAGACAGGGATGTGAAGTTTACTTCAACATTCTAAAAGACCTTATTCATAGGTTTGGGAACCCAAATTAATTTCAGTGCAACTTATCATCCTCAGACGGATGGAAAAACCGAGCGGGTAAACCAAGTCTTGGAGGATATGATGCACATGTATGTGATGCAGAAACCAACAATATGGGAAGAATATTTATGCTTGGCAAAATTTTCATACAAAAATGGTTACCAGGAGTCACTTAAGATGAGTTCCTTCAAAGCTTTATCTGGACGACAGTGTCGTATACCCATCAATTGGAGCAGTCCTTATACTAAGTTGATGCTTCGACAAAAAATGATGGCTGAGATGGAATCAAAAGTAATAAATATCAGAAAAAATATAAGAGCTGCTCAAGAATGATAGAAGGTGTATGTAGATAATAAGAGGAATTATCGAGAATTTGAAGTGGGTAGTCATGTGTATGTCAGAATTAAAGCAAAGAGGAGGAAATTAAGGTGGGCCTCCTGTGCCAAGTTGTATCCCAGATTTTGTGGACGTTTCTAGGTATTGGAAAGGGTGGGGCCTATGGCATATTGGTTGGCCTTACCTAGCCATATCAGGGTACAGAATGTGTTCCATGTATCCTTATCGAAGTGATACGTGCATGAACCAAAGCACATAGTCCATTGGCAAAGCATTCAGGTAGGATAAGATTGAAAATCCTAACTTGAAATACAAAATTTTATGAGAATTTAATTGGATTTTTGCTGATTTCGGGTCGAACCGAGAGACAAATTTTTGGTCAAACCTTAGTGTATACTCGACCAAAGAGAAATCATGCTTCAAAGGCAAGCCATCACCCAGGTTAAAGTGCAGTGGAAGAACTTCAGCTCAAATGAAATTACCCGGGAGGATGAGAGATTTGTTCATGAGGCTTATCCAAAATTATTTTCCGAGTTGGAGTGAAACACCGAGCACGATGTTTACTTCCGGGGGGAAAGTTGTGAAAACTGGTTTAAGTGCTAACTATTTCTTATGTTATTTTATTTTACAAGAAACTAAAACATTCCATTTATTTTGGAAAGATTACTTGATGAACATGGGTTAAATTTATTTTGTGGAAAATAAATTAATTATGGAAAATTGGTTCCATAAAAGAAAAAAATGAGGAACTGATGGTAAAATTATTCTAAGAGCTGAGAGGTGGTTGGAAAGTTTAGACAATTACCTTTTTCTCTGAAGATAAAGGCACATCCTAGTGAGTAAATGGGGTTCTGTCCTGGGAGAAAAGGAGGAAAAGAAAAGAGTGAAGAAATTCCTGAGCTGGTAGTAACCAGTGGAACACTCAGAACTCCTAAATATTTCTGGAAAGGAAGACTGGACTTGGAGTCTCGAAGTCTCTTTTGAAATCTCTGTCAACCTACCCAACTCAGGCGTGCAGCACGGGGGAAGAGAAGGACGTAATTGCCTCTCTTATGGTAGGGAGGACACCATCAATAGTGTCCCAAATAAGATAAGTAAGTATAATTATTTATTTCAGATGTTATAGCAAGAGTGGTTTATTAGAGGAATAAGTTTTATACTGTGTAAATCTAGTATCTAGAAAATAGGTACTGCAGTAAAGAAATAATGCATTATATACTGTGTAAATCTAGTATCTGGAAAATAAGTATTGCAGAAAAGAAAGAATGCATTAAATACTGTGTACATTTAGTATTCTGAAAAATGTGTAAAACAGTAAAGAAATAAATGCATTATATACTGTGTGAATCTATTGTGAATTGTAAATGATTTTATTTTCTTAGAAATATTTTGGCCTACCTACAGAACAGTCAAATGAGAGTAACTGAGTAAAAAGGAAAATAGGAATATACAGTTGAACTGTTAAGTGACACCATAAAGTTAAGCTGGAAGAAAACTGTTAATTCAGGGTCCTGGGTGAAAGCCCTAGACCATAGAACTAATAGTTCTTCCTAAAACTAAGTTATACATGGACAAGGGGAGATGGTCTGGCCATCATATCACATCTACAAAAGAATTTAAATAAATACCGTTCTTAATAAATGAAGGTAAACCATAACAGAAAAACAAATTACTTTACAAATTATAGGAACATAAATCCTGAACTAGCATGCAAATATGTATTGCAGGAAAGAATATACTCCACAAAAAGTTGAATTGAGCCAATAGGACATAGTCACACTACTCATTGGATGAAAGAAAGATGCTTGCAGGGGTGCCATGTAGGCAGAGCCAAGAAAGCTAGAATAACTTAGTCGGTTCGATTACCACAACCTACGAGACAAACTTTGATGCCAACATACTGCATGCCAGAAAATTTGGGATGCTCTCTCTACACCCAATAAGGAGTAGCACAGTTCAAAATACCTAATAGCACAGGGACAACGTCAGGGTAACATGTAATGCAAGAAACTTGATGGAGAAAGGGAAACCCTTACGCTTTCGGCTAAGGGGAAATACCTGCACACAAACAAAAACAATATTAGAAAGTGGAAGAGAAGACCATGTAAAAAAAAAATAGAGAACCAATAAATTAAAAAGCGAAGGTAGCGCGAATAGTATTCTGACCTAAAAACATTATCTTTGCCGACCAAGATTTAGCTGTGGGGAGGTCCAAACAAGGAGTAATCAGTTAGAAAACTTGTGACATGACTAAAACAGAATGAAAAATCAATATTGTTAACCAATGAACAAGGAAAACATTATTTAAAACCTGCAATACCTGCCACGGTGGAGGGTCTCTTTCCCTGAGGAAGCTAGAGTGCCTTGTTGAAGACCATGGCCCCAAAACTCTATGGATTACAAGAAGAAATAGATTGCACCCTGCCACCCATTGAATGGAACAAGACGGGGCATCGACACTCAAAATGTTCCAAGCTAATGACCAAAGAAGAAAAGGAACTTGGCGGATGTATCACTGCAGGTGGTTGAAATCATGACCCATTGCATGGTCGAGGCAAAAGGCAGAACAAGACTGATTAGTCGCCGCAGAACTTGCAAAGCCACCGGGAGAGCAAACGATGGAATGATCCAAGAAATTAGGGTTGCAAGGGGTATTACCCTAAGCCGTTACCCATCAATTCTCTGTCGTTGATCCTGTGTTTCCAGATCGAATGGTGGGAATGAAAACAGGTGGACACCACTGGCCAAATCAAATTCCGATGCAGGAACCATTCGTAAAAGCTTAATTAATGTAAATACCACTGGTGGGTTGAGCCATATGTATTAAATCCGAAAAAAAAATGAATGCATTTATAATCGGATCAATTCAACCTTTATAAACAATTAATGGAAACACATAAGGTGGCCTGAAATACGAATCTCGAGATTGCGTTAAAACTTGAGAGGGTTGAAAACCTTAGTTTCATAATGAATTATGTAATGTTCTTTTAAAAACACATTCATAAAGAGGTGACTTTAAATACTTAGTGCCCCAATTATAAACATGTTAATCACTAGTCCAATAATGATATGGCATAAAAAAATCTATATAGTAAGTACATTTAATGTAACCTTGAGTCAAAATGGATTAATGAGTATAGTTAAGTAAATAAAGTAAAGAATTAATTTTTTTTTAATGATGAATGTTATAGCATTATAATTTATTACATTAGTAAGTAATGAAAACATCTAAAAATGAAAACATCCAAATATGGTTGGAAATTATTTTCACATTTAATTATATTAAATTTCAATTATAAAATAAATGTATAAGATAAATGACTAGGATGTTTATGCAATGAGTTAAATTTACAATAATTAAAAGTTACATGGAAAAAGTTTCATTCATTTGTTAAAACTTAGCATTTAGAGTTTGTGATAATTATTAACTAAGCGTCTCATTTTCTGATAACATTTATGAAGGAAACTTTAAAACCATTCAATATTAAAGATGTATTATTTATTATTTATTATTAAACACGATTTTCAAATATAATCAGGATGGTAATAATGAAATTAAAAACATTAATTGTGAAATAAAAAAACATTATTTATATTCAAAATTATTAATATATAAATATATTCTACTTATAATATAAAAAATATTATTAAATAATTTTTTTCTTAAATTTAAAATTTCTAATTTTAACATAATTTAATAAAGGACTACTAAATATAAACTTAATTTAATAACTCATATCTATATATATATATATATATATATATATATATATATATATATATATATATATATATATTATTTGGACATCTTACATTTCAAGTAAAAATTATTAAAAAATATTAACTTATATTAACTTTTAAAATTCCAATATTATAATGGAAAATTCACTCATTACTTTAAACAAATTAAATATTTTATTAGAATGTACTAGAATGAGATATTATTAATTTTTTTTTCCAAATTAATTTATATAAAATGTATTAGAATTAAATTAATTAAATATTAATTAAAATTAATTAATTATAATTATATAAAATGTATTAAAATTAATTATTAATATTTTTAAATATAAAAAAGGTTTTTTGAAATATTTTATTTTAGTTTTAAATTTTATTTTAATTTTAAAAATTCATTGTTTTAAGGAATACGTTACTCATTTCTGTCCAAACAAAATGAAATTTATATAAATGTATTATAATCAGATATTCGGAAACCTTAAAGAAGAATATCTAGTTAATTACAAATATTATTTATTTACAGTGAATAATTAAAATTATTAAAAAAATAATAATTAAAAAGGAATATTAATAATTAATAATAAATATTTATATTTAATAATTAAAATATTAAAAATTAAAATAAAATTAATTAAAAATTAAATATTTTTAATATAATAATTTTAAAAAATTATATATATCTGAACTTTCAAGATATGTAATTTTTTAAAATGAGATATACATAACTTTTCTTTTTGTAACTAGGGAAACCATATTAGTAAAACATAAATATCAAATATGACAATTTTATTTTTGTGTAGATAACTGCTTAGGAGTCCTAAAGCAAAAGGAGTTTAAAAGGAGAACCGAAATATATTAATTTGAGAGAAAATTTTCTTTTTCTCATTCTCATTATGAGAAATTGGGAATTCGAAACTTATTAATTTTAATCACGAAAGGACACTGCAATGCATTTTTTGTTAGGCATTGTCATAATCTTCTTGGGAATCAATTTGTACAATGAAAAATACATTGTAACATGAATAAATATCACAATTTTTTGCCCATGTTGAAAATTTCCACTAATGCAATGCTTTTGACTTTGGCCAGAATCCATTGCATCTACAGATGATATCTCTAGCTTGTACGAATTCGAAGATATTCTTTACCTCTTTGTTGTTTATTTCCAAAGTAGGAATTTCTTTCATCTTCTCCACAATGTATGGTCTTGGAAGAGTTTGGGGTTTGATCGTTGAGATTAGATCTTTACCATGCATAATTTCCTTGTATG
Source organism: Pinus albicaulis (assembly GCA_034641835.2). Taxonomy (NCBI): domain Eukaryota; kingdom Viridiplantae; phylum Streptophyta; class Pinopsida; order Pinales; family Pinaceae; genus Pinus; species Pinus albicaulis. The sequence goes on from CM076576.1 coordinate 895,483,973, forward strand.
AGGCTGAAGTAGAAGGCCTTCTTGAAAGCACTTCTCCTCCGCAAAGCATCAAGACTAAAAATAGAAACAAATTCTTGGATATTTTGTATGCACTCAAATAGAAAGAGTCCAAAAATTGTTTTCCCTCGTAAATAAGATACTAGAAGATTTAGGAACTCAAAGACATTGTTCCAATATATTTTTTAAGTCCTTCACCTTGTCTCTTGCATGAAACCAAAGTGGTATAGATTTTCCACTTACGGTTTTAACAAAAATTTGAAACCCATCTATGAATTTCAGGCTTACAATATTGTCCCTTTCCCCATGGAAGAGGGATTTAGAGGGATTTTATATATATCTCCATACACTAATGACACATGAATCTTTAAGAAAAAGAAAAACTTTTAGAACAATGCATATGAGCCTAAAATTACAAAAAGAGGGAGCTTTTCTCTCAAAAAATCAACCAAAGGATCAAAACAAAAAATGGAAGGCATTCCATTTCACAAAAACCTTGAAAATCACTTATATCTAACTACATCTTGTAACAGTCCTCCTACAACGAAAGTATTAGTCATTTCCCTCACCTTTAGTAGGAATAAAACTAAGATGAATTAAGAGAATGATGCTTGGTAGAGGCAGATACCATAATAATGCAAAAATGAAACTAGCCTAACAAAGTCGTTGAAAAAGTAAGATTTTTTTTGCACAAATAAAAATCGATGAAAAAAATATGAAGGGGCTCACACGTGAGACCCATATCACTCTAATCAAACCTTGAATCAATGGCCAAATATTTGCAGAGATATCCTAACTCGATGTTAAGGAGGTAAGAAATTACACATCTCCTTTATTTCAAGACACATATATTAGGTATGATAAAGATTCAAATACTTTATTTAAGGCTTAGTACTAAAATATTTTTAAAAAGTGGAGAAAATGCACATCTCTCTCAAAGTGAAAATTATATATATATATATATCTGTGTGTGTGTGTGTGTGTGTGTGTGAACTTTATGTTGATTAGTAAAGGAATGACACATATTATTCATACGAGATTATGATATCAAGTAGCATATATTTGTGTTAAATCGAGATCATAGTGCAAAACTTGGGGAAGTATATGCACCTACATAAATTTGATTCCTTTAAGTGCCTGGTAAATATAGAGTTACAATGGATCTATGTTGGTCTTTAATAATATTATTTATCTTTATATAAATTTTCACGTCTCTATATGTAAAAGAAATTGTAGTGTTTATTTTTATTTTTAAAAATAACTTTCACACATACACACACAACGTTATTAAAATATATATGTACTTTGCAAATATTTTTATTATATGTTTTATATGCTTATTGATTAAATTTTGAAATATAAGGATTATGTTGTTATTTTAATTGTGCTCACTCTTGGGCCCTACCTAGTATGGAAGAGATGTTATAATGTCACTTTTTTGTCTTATCCCATAATAAAATAAAACTATAAAATAAAGATAATACATTGACCCATGGTATTAAAAAATGTTGAACATGGCCTATTCAAAAGGAAAAAGACTCTTTAAAGGGGCAAAGGCCAACCTAGACCCATCTTAGGATCTAAAAAACATCGTCTAGAGTTAAGGTGGATCTAGGATGGTTTATATAGTAAAATAGATTTTAATTGGGTCGAGAACCCAATATTGAAGAGATGTTCTACTGTCTTCTCCTATCTTTTTATGTAAAAAAATAAAATAATTAAAAAAATAAAATAAAATAAATAATTAAAATGTAATTGAGGTAAAATAGTCGATCTAGAGTTTCACTCCAGCTTTTGGCAACACATGGTTTTTCCAATTGTATTCTTATATAAATAGAAATACATATATACACACGCTACTAGCCTAGATATTGAGGGATCAAATCTCTTTTCACTCTAAAAGTGGTTTCCATCTCAAGATATTTGATCCTTTTGGACACTTGGGAGATCCAAAATTAAGATGGATCTAGGTTGGATTATAACTATTATTTATATTCTATGTATAGTTCACATCTCTCTATATAAAAATATTCTTATATCTAACGATTATTTATTAGATTTATTATCTTTTGTATATATTTAGGTTTTATTATTATTATTTTGATACAATATTTCAGGTTACATACCACTTCTTCACACCATAACAAAGACAACAATAAAACTAGTCAAATAGATATATTTATTTTTTAATTGTATTATCGCAGATATTTTCCTTCTCATCTATTAAATACTTTATTTTTATTTAAAAATCAACTCCAAACCCAACAAAAAATAATTACATTTTTTAAAATGCCTCTCCCAAACTTATATATATATATATATATATATATATATATATCACAATCTTAAAAGATCTATTGATTATGAATACAAACCATATATTATACTATTTCCAACCATGGTCTTCCATTGAGGAAACTAGACTAGTGATGGAAATATACATCCTTGGTCGAAAATTTTACATGAACAACATATAAAATTTGACGAAGCCATGGAGTTAAAAAAGAGACTATAGACATATGTAATAAAAAAAAACTAGCAAATGCAAAATCATAGGCTCCCTTCCTATACTACATGCTAATATAAATGACTATCATATAACAAGGAGTAGGTATATAGATATATTGGCACCATGGGGGTACATGGAGATGATCACACATTTTATTTGGATAGTATAACCTTAATTCCAATGAGCCGCATGTCCATGTCATATTGCTATAAGGAAAACCTCATGTTTTTTGATAGAATGATGCTTAATTTAAGTGAAATATTGCTTTTATTATCTTCCTTATCCTCCAAACCCTTTCCCAAGAGTGTCTTCATGTGCTAGTATTGTTCTACACTACACATATACTAATTTTGTTTCCCGTGGGTGCACCTACGGTTTTCAATTCAATCAACATTGTGACTGAGAATATCGTAATTTGTGTAGGCATGCATTTCTGTTATGAATATAATTCATAACGAATATAACAAATATAATTATTAAATAGTCAATTAAGGGTCATGTAAGTAGTCATTAAGTTAGTGAAAGGACATGTCTAAGAGACATTCCTAGTCATGAAAGGTCACCTACGTAGGTATATAAGCAGTGCCTCATTATAACATTTTATCATCTATCTATCTCATATCTTATCTCATATCTTTTACAATATAATATTTGTATCCTCATGGATATCTTTGTATTCCAAGTGTCCTGGAGTATTTAAACTTGAGAAGGAACTTTGTTCACTTCATTTGGTATCAAAGCAGTTGATCTTCTGGTCTCTCATGCTACATAGAGCTACGCTTCTTGATCCATGTCTTTGACCGTAAAAATCGTCAACCTTGCTACCGTCGTGATTGAAGCATTCGCTACAAATTTTGGAGTTTCTCAATTGCTGAGTTTGTTAGAGGCCTTTGGCAATAATAAAAAATTGTAAAGAAAAAGGAAGAAATATATATAAAATATATATATATATATATATATATATATATTAATAAAAAAAATATTTAAAAGAAAATAGTTCCAAAAGAAAAAAGAAAAAAAGAGATATATATAAAGAAGTACATATACGTACATACCAAGATAAGTTAAAATTTTAAAAGGAAAAAGAAATAAGGAAGAGTAGGTAAGGTTATTTTGATTATTCTTTCAGTGGTTTACAAGCTCCTGGTTTTGGAAGCCCATGGTAATTGCCCATTGTATTTGCAAGGTAAAATAAGAAGTAAAGGAATAAAAAATCTCTTGTGAATGGTAAGTTTACTTTTACGTGGAGAAATACACATAATTGGACATATATTTTATAGGTGAATATATGTGAGTAGCCATGTTTCACTAGGGTTGTAACCTTTCAACAAAAGAAAGAGTTAAAAAAAATCAATTGATAAAATAATATATATATATATATATATATATATATATATATATATATATATATATATATAGATATATTAATTTAATTAATTAAATTATTAAAAAAAAAAATTGAAGGAATAATAACTTAATTAAAAAGAAGAAGAGAAAGTTAGGAAGGGTTATCTTAAAAACACTAAAACTCAATTCAATGGACAAAATGGAATCAATCATTGATGAAAAGAAAATTGAATCTAATTCAGAAAGGAAATAAGGAAGATTTCCTAAAAATTATACTACGTTTGTTTGTGCGCTAATTAGAATCAAAGGGCAACTTACGGGAAAGAAAGTTCTTATATCTATCTATCTATCTATCTCATCTCATATCTTTTATAATATAATATTTGTATCCTCATCGATACCTTTGTATTCCAAGTGTTCTGGAGTATTTAAGCTTGAGAAGGAACTTTGTTCACTTCATTTGGTATAGTATTTTGACAAATACAAGATGAAGAAATTATTATCCAAAAAACTTTGAGGACAAAGTTCTGAAGGAAGGGCCAATTCATAACAAATAAATAAATAAAAGTTGATATATTAAATTGTGATGAAAGCAAATGAAGAAAACGGTGCGTGATTGAACTGAAGAAAAGTGTCAACTATAAGCTTTGAGGACAAAGATTTTGAAAGAAGGGGCAATGTTATGAATATAATTCATAACAAATATAACAAATATAATTATTAAATAGTCAATTAAGGATTATGTAAGTATTCATTAAGTTAGTGAAAGGACATGTCTAAGAGACATGCCCAGTCATGAAAGGTCACCTGCATAGGTATATAAGCAGGGCCTCATTGTAACATTTTATCATCTATCTATCTCATATCTTATCTCATATATTTTATAATATAATATTTGTATCCTCATGGATATATTTGTATTCCAAGTGTTCTGGAGTATTTAAACTTGAGAAGGAACTTTGTTCGCTTCAATTTCATGCATAGCTTGATTAGTAGCTTGGTTGACTAAATGTTGAATGTTTTTAGGATTAATTGTCCGAGTATCTATGCAAAAAATATTGGGCTCTTCAATGATATTGGGAGCTTCCTTTTGCTTTCATGAAGAGCCTTTTCTGTAGTGCATGTGCTATTGAGTCATGGTGTTAAGACATAGCTACTAAGGGACCACTCTAGGAATAGAATGTTGAATAGATGGGAATGCTACAAGAGAGGAGACAAGGTGGTGCTATAGGATGTAGGACCTCCAAATATTTATTTTATTATCTTCCATGTCCTCAAAATAATTTCCCAAGAGTGTCTTAATATGGTAGCAGTGTTGAAATTTTAGTAAGTGAGAATTCTATATGGTGTTTGAAGTTTGGATTTTGGTGGGATGAGTGAGCGCATGTGATTGTCCATGGAAACCTAGGGTTTCCCTCCTCCTAGTGATATGATACAACCAAGGCTTCTCCCCCTCTCTCCTGCAGCATCGTCCACGCACTGGAAGCAGAGCTTACGCTATCATTCATGGAGGATCATGATGGGGGGGTAGACACAACCCCCCCCCCCCGATGGTGGCTCACCTGCTAGAAAAGAACTTGTAGGTCCTAATTCCACCCCTCAAAATGACAAGGAAAAGTGTTATGACCATAAAAGAACTCTAGAAATTCTGACAGAAGAGAAAAAAGATTAAAATGGGCAGAGGAAAACATCAACCTCCACATGCATTCCTATCGCAATCGAGAGGCCCAAGATTTATCTCCCTGATCAATGCATCAATAGCATAATACAATACATGAAGGAACATGCACTCATTGGAAAATTGGTTGGCTTCTGGCCCACAGAGAAAGCCCTCCTGGGCTGTATCACCTTAAAATGGAAGCCGAAAGGGAAAATATCTCTCCAACTATGCCTAAAAGGATTCTTCAATATCATCTTTACATGCGTAGAGGAAAAAAACCGAATCATGGATGGAGGACCATACTTCTTCAACTCTGCAGGCCTCTTCCTAAGGAACTGGTGGAAAGATTCAACCTAGACAAGGAGGAATTTAACTAGGCTCTAGTCTGGATCATATTGTATTCACTCCCTGAGGATTATTGGGATGAACTATCCTTCAAAGACATAAGAAATCACCTAGGAGAATTCACCAAAATTGTAGAAGAAACCAAGCTCAATCAATACAGAGCTTATGCTAAGATCTGCATCTACATGCACTTAGCCAAAGCCCTCCCATATTCGGTAAGTCTATTCCATGACGATTATGAATGGGTACAAACTATTAATTATGAAGATGTGCCTTTTCATTGTCGTAAATGTCATGAGCATGGGCACCTCTTCAGAGACTTCCTTCTCAACTGGCCTCCGAAACCGTGCCCAGCTTCGGTCACTACATATCCTGATAGTTTCACCTAGATCACAAATCATAAGTGACACGCAAGGAAATCCACCTTCCCTCCCAAGGCATCATACCCTACCACTAGTAATAGTTTTGAAGTTCTAGCCAACCAGACCTCCAAGGAAAGCCCCTCCTCAGATCCCCCTGATCAGACCTTAAAGCCCATCAATACCTCTCTCGATTCAAATCAAACCCAATCTACACCCCTTCATCCATCTACCTCCCCTCCCCCTAACAATAATCTAACCCAGGACCTGCATGGAAATAAATCCAACAAATGGAAGAAGGTTGAAGAGGAGTAATCATCCGCCATGGAGTAAGAACCAGAAAGCATTGAATTCGGCGATATCTTAGGCTTGGAGGAAGCATGTAAAGGCTCAGAATATCACATGATCCCCTCTTATTAGATCCAATGCCTTGAGGAAGTTCTCACCAGAGCCCAAAAAATTCCAACCCTTGGCAGCCAAGGGGGCACCATGCTAGACATAAAAAATATCATGAAGGGGTCCAAGAAAGGAGGGCGACACACGAATCTGCAATGCCTTATCATACTGGTAGGGCAACTCGTTGAATCGGGACGATATGCCAAGCTAACCCGGTTCTATACTCTCGTTCCACATTATTCTCAATGAAGCTCATATGATGGAAAATTAGAGGGCTCAATAGCCCATCAAAGCACTGACTGATGAAGAATAGAATCACGTAAGAAAAACACACTATTTTCTTTATGCAAGAAACCAAATGCTCCAGTAGTACACTTAACTCTGTCATATCTCAATTATGGAATGGTTGCAGAACCACTGTTGTTGATGCTATTGGGGCCTTAGGAGGTCTAGAAATTGCATGAAACCCCCTCCTTATTACCCTGACCAATATCCATTCCTCTCACAACTTAATTTGAGCTTCTTTCCATCTCATTGGAACCAAAATTCACTGCCATCTCACCAATGTATGCTTCCCCCAACCTATAGCCCAAAAAATTGAAATTCTGAACTCCATAGAGCATCTTAACTCTCATCGTACCCAACCTCTCTGGGTACTAGGAGGCGATTTCAATATGATCACCAATCTAGAGGAGAAAAGAGGAGGGCACATCAAGCTCAAGGTAGACAACCAAAGCTTCAAATAATTCATATAGAAAAACCAACTGATTGATCTCCAGACTTCCAATGGAATCGATACCTAGAACAATCATAAAGGAGAAATCCATCAAATTTCTTTACAACCTGATAGATTCCTCATCTCGGACAACTGCATCCATCTCGGAGGTGATATTAACTCGACCACCCTTCCAGCCTCAGGCTCTGATCACTGGCCCATTCAGTTAGAATGGTCACACCCCGATGTAGCAAGAAACAAACCTTTTCGATTTGAGCAGTTCTAGCTCACTCATCCTGGCTTCAAGGAAATTTTAATAGCTTGGTGGAGCAGTATGATCCCGCCAGAGGGATACAATATGGTCCAATTCCAGTTGAAACTAAAGACTGTTAAAAAAAATCTCAAGCGATGGAATCACTCATCCTTTGGAAATATCTTCAAAAATCAGAAGGAACTAGAAAGCCATATGACCAATCTTCAGCAACACATCATCCAAGATGGGTGCACCGCTGATCAAGTGCTCTAGGAACAAGAACTATTGGATCGCTTGGAAGATCGAAGGTTACAGGAAGAAATTTTTTGGAAACATAAATCTAGAATTCGATCGCTCAAAGAAGGGGAAAAAATACCAAATCCTTCCACCGCTCCACCACCCAACGCCGAATTCTCAACCACATCACAGTCCTAAAAAATGAAGAGGGAAACAAGCTTGAGGCACACGCTGACATTGAACAAGAATTATTAAACTACTTCGAGGACACTCTCAGAGAGCCCAATACAGAGCGCCAAACAACCATCAACAAATTTACTGAGCATATCCTTATAAACATCAGGAAGGATCATAATCAAATGTTTTTGCAATCGATCACGTTGCAAGAGGTGGATGAGGTGATGTCACAGCTCAAAGACGGGAAGGCCCCTGGGCTGGATGGATTCACATGCAAATTTTTTCACTTATTTTGGGAGGACATCAAGCAAGAAGTCTGGGATCTGGTTGAGGAATCTAGAAGTATGCACTAGATCCTTCCAACCCTAAATGCAACCTTCCTTACTATAATTCCAAAAGAGGATCATGCATCTACACCTAGCAAGTATAGAACTATTTCACTCTGCAATGTTATCTACAAAATTATCTCCAAAGTGATCAAAAACAGGCTCAAACCACTTCTCCTGCTTCTCATATATCCAGAAAAAATGGGATATGTGGAAGGATGTCAAATATTGGATGGCATAATCCTAATCCATGAAGTCTTTCACTCGCTAAAATCTGGAAAAAATCCAGTTATGCTCCTCAAAATCGATCTTTCCAAATCATTTGATAAGCTCAATTGGGCCTATATCATACACATGCTCTAGGTGTTTGGATTTAGTCCTACTTGGATTAGATGGATCATGAACTTGATCACCTCCCCCTTCTTCTCCATTCTTGTCAATGGCTCACCTTCGTCCCCCTTAGTTCCCTCAAGAGGCATCCGTCAAGGTGACTCTCTCTCTCTTTTCCTGTTTTTCCTCATGGTGGAAGGCTTGGGGTGTCTTATCCACCATGACATAACCTCTCAATCCATCAAATTCATATCCATTAACAAAAATCCCCCCCTTTCCCATTAGCAATTCGTGGACGAAAACATGTTGATCAGCCATCCTTTAGTCCAAGAAGCCCAATCTTTCAAATCTCTACTAGATTTCTTCTCTAAAGCATCAGGAACCTCATCAACGCTGAAAAATCACAGCTCTTCTTATTTAACACCCTGGCTATCACTCTGTGAAACATCACTAGGATCCTTGGCTTCTCCATCACCTCTCTTCCATCCAAATAACTTGGCACTTTGCTCATAGACTCTGCCATCAAGAACTCCTCTTAGAAGGAAATTATGGACAAGCTAGAAGCTAGAATCTCTTCCTGGACCCACAGAGCTCTTAATATTGTTGGTTGTCTTGTATTGATCAAATTCATACTTAAATCTATGCCTCTATATCTCTTCTCAGTGTTAGCCATCCCTATATGGGTTCTCAAATCTATTTGAAACCTGCAATGTACTTTCCTATGGGGAAACAAAAAAGACATCAAGAAACGGGACCTATTCAAGTGGTTCGAGGTTTTCTCACCCAAGCACTCAGGAGGCTTGGGGCTAAGAGATCGTGTCCAAAGTAATGCCATCATGGGAGCATGTATCTGGTGGAAATGAGTTTCCAAACCTAGCTTTTCGTGGGCTCAGCTTTGGGCATCCAAATACATTGGAAACCAGCCTCAGGAAGAACTCATTAGATACAATTTAGAAAACGTGGGATCCCAAAACTAGAAGGAAGCTAAGAAGCATAAATCTCTCATCCAATCCCATAGTTTCTGAGAAATTCACTCAGGTTCTCAAGTTCATCTCTGTGAAGAGTCTTGGAAAAAAAAAACCTAAGTTGACTACTCCGTTTCGAAAACCCAGATGGCAATCAATTCTCCAGAGTAGGGAGAAAAATCAACTTAAACATTTCCGGGCTTTACCAAACATCATTGGTTTCTGAAAATCACTTCATACAACACAGTGGTAGGAAATTTTGAACGGGGAATCCCATGATGACATTGATCGAGAACTAAGTAAAAGGAAAATCAGATGTACATAAGGAACAAACATCCTTAGATAGGGTTACACCACCCAAGGTACTTTCACCACCAAGGAGGCCTATCACTTGCTTCACCCAAGCGATCCTAATCAATCTCACACAATTTGGACACAGATATGGAACCCCAACAAATGGCCAAAAGTCTCCACCTTTATATGGCTACTCAGAAAATGATTCATCCTAACCCAGGATAATCTTATGAAAAAGGATTCATAGGCCCCTCACGTTGCCCAAATTGTCAAATACAGGAGGAAACCATAAATCATCTATTGGATACTTGCTCCTTTGCAAGCTCTCTTTGGGACAAAGTATCCATTCTTTGTCGTAGAACATATATAAAATGATGGGATGTCATCAACTCTATCCGCCTTTAGCATAGGACTTCCTTTAGTAGAAATATCCTCAATTCTCTATAGATTCTCATCCCAGGGATCCTCCTATGGACTATTTGGAAGGAGAGAAATAACTGCATCTTCAAAGATCAAGAAACTCTACAAAAGATACTATGGACCAATCTATGCAATAATATATAAGAGACTCTTGCCTTGCAACAATGGAAGGATATGGATCTCCCATCTCAACCCTTAGAGTGAATAATATGTGCCAACTATAATCTCTCAATCCCTTGCCACTTTGCAGGATCTCCCTCATCCAACCATCCGCCAGAATCTCTTCACTCTTGGATCCCTCCCCCTCCAAATATCTACAAAATTAACTTTGATGGAGCCTCCAAAGGCAATCCAGGTGAAGTAGGCTTTGGAGGAATTTTAATAAACATAGAAGGGGATCCCTTTCTCATATACTTTGGGTCCATTGGATGGGACACCAACAACTCAATGGAACTGAAAGGTCTTCTACAAGGCCTACACTTTTCTCATGGGAACAACTTCTTCCCTATAGAAGTAGAAGGGGACTCCCAAATCATCATAAACATTGCTCATCAACATCTTCATGGCTCCTCTACCTCTAGACTCTCAAAGAGCTGGAGATTAGCTTCTCGGATGGAGCACCTTGAGCAATAGTTGAATTCCCATAAAGCCATCTCATTGAGGCATGTTCACAGATCATCCAATGTTTTTACAGACCCACTAGCCAACAAAGGGGTGGACCATGATTTTTCCCTTCTCTGTTGCATACTTTAAAATGTTGATCATGAATCTCTTCGGACAGCATGCACTCAAATTGTGCTCAAATATATCCAGTCCCTAGATGTGGGTGATTAGTAATGCTCTTTTGGCAAGACACATGGCTTCACTACCGCCAAGCAACTGTCCTCTCCATGAGCTAGCACCTGCCCTAGGCATGAGAGCCTTAAATTTTCCTTGCTGGTCCTTGGCATTCAATTCCGCTTGATGCACATTCATTGTAGCTCATTCGAATTGTAGAGTGCTATGGCCTTTTATGGGAAATGGTGTCGACTCCCACCCACAATTATCTTGTGCCTCCCTCCGTCTTTCCCTCAGGCTTGCTCTACAAGGTCCTGTTATCTGCTCTGCTAGTCCTCATTGCGCTTTCCCCCCTCACATCGCTGATCAGTCACCCTCTTCTCATTCATTTCACAGTATTGCACATCACTCCACTGCTTTTCCATCTCCCTCTGCTCATCTGCCTCCTCTACATCCCTAGAATTCTTCGTATACCATGCCTCGCTGCCACCGAATGCACTGTTGTAGGGGAGGAGGCAGAGGTTCATCCTCTCACCGTCCAATTCTAGCCATGGCAGAGTACATTGTGGCTTTCTCGGTGACCATGGATGAGCCGGAGGTCTATGACGCTCAACTCCTCTCATCCCATTTCTCAATTTGAATTCCGGAAGCTATGCCAAGAAATTTTGGCTTTGTGTCTAGGAAAAGTCCGCGTAAATCCACTCTCTCTCGTTATTCCTCCCTGCTTCCTAGAAAAATGATGGCTTTGCCTGTCAAATGCATGGAGGAAACATCTGATAGTGGGGGAAATAGCTCTTTCGAAGGTGCCAGGAATTCAGACAAGGAAGAAGACACAGGCACTCACTCCACCTCCATGCTAGAGCTGGACCCTCAGCTCTCCAAGAAGGAGGATGACCTGTCTAAATACTGGTGCTACATAGTGGAATAACCTCTACGTCTGCAGCTCCAGGATGCAAAGGACCAAAACTTGTAGCGCCATGGCTCCTCTTTCTCTATTTTTTTCTTTCTTTACTTTAGTCTTTATGTTTACTTTCATTCTGCACAGCAAACATATCATCTTAGTTCTTCTGTTAAAGGTTGGTTTACCCATTAGGGGTAGCTCTCTCTATGTTATGTGGAATGCTTTATGGGCTGGTTTCCCCCCAAGGGGCAGCCCAATTTTTGAATTTTTGAATTATATCTTTCCAAACGGGGTTGGCTAGCTTAGCAATCCTAGTCTGGAAGCTAGAATGTACTATTTTTGAATTATATAATAGAAATTAGTCTTATGCAGAAAATAAAAAATATGCTAGCAATGTTCTACTATGCACATATACTATTTTTTTCCCCACAAGTAGGCCTAGGGTTTTCAATCCAATTAACATGTTGAGCAATAATATCATCATTTTTGTGGGAATGTCTTTCATGCATAGCTTCAACAGTAGATCGGTTGAATAAATGTAGATGTTTTCAGGGAAATTTTCCTAGTATCTATGCAGAACATATTGAGCCCTTAAGTTCTCTTCGGTGATTCCATTTCCTTGTTTGCATATCCTTGTCTGTAGTGCATGTGCTATTGAGGCATGTTGTTAAGAGATAACTTTCAAGGGGAAAATCTAGGAATAAGATGTTGAAGAGATTGGAATGCTACAATAAGAGGAGACAAGGTGATGCAATAGGAGGTAAGTGATTGAAAATTAGGAGGAGTGCAGAAAGGTTCAAGAGGCAACCAAAAAATTGAGGATGTCATGAGATGGTGACATGGTTGAGCAACTAGAGTCCAAAAATGAACAAAATACTCAATAAAGGAAATCACATATGGAAAGAGACTAAGATGAAATCGAGAGTGGAAATAAAAATAATTGTACATATAAATGAGCTTATATAATAGATCAATTATCAAAGCATCCATGGATGGACATAAATATATACGGGTAGTAATTATAGACACATGTGTTGATGCAACAACGTTTGAGTTGTTGTAACCTAGTTTTTGAATTCCCTTCACTGCAACTGCACTTGGGGTCCCCTCCCTTCACCAATCATGGAGCCACAACACCATGTAAGGGATGAGAGCCTTCAGACCAAAAAATTGGTTTGAATTTTGAAATCGGGGAGGGCAGACCTTGTCCTGCCCCATTGTGAGTGAGGAAATCCACACCAATGTGTCGAAGTCTATGCTGATAAAAACATTTATAATTATTAATAATCTATAATTAACAATTTACTAGAGGTGTGGTATGGTCTAACATGTCTATGTGACCGGGTTTCATTTGTGAAACGAATTAGCACACCAAAACTTATGTTACAATAGAATAATTACACAATAAATACATCAATCACTAGTTTAAGATAATAATTTTATCTCAACCACACAATCAATGAGTTGAGAAATTATCTCAACCAAACACCAAAGTAGGAGGTACATTAGCTAGACCAAATCTCTCAAATCCCATTAATTAACAATTATACAACTCACACAAAAATAACATTTATAATGATAAGAAATATCACCCAAGATACACAAGACAAACAAGAGTTAATTTCCAAGTGTTTCAAGGTGATTGACTCCTTATTCCACATTCTTCATTCTTTTATTTGATATTTTCTTCTTTATTTAATTATTCTATTACATATAGCTTTATTTTAATAATATTGTAACATTTTTACCATTTTTTTTTTTACATAACACATATACTAACAAACTCACTATCAAATTCATAATATTCATGAAGATAGCTAATTTGGCCAAATATTTCTAAAACTACTATAATTTATACTATTTAGACATTATAATTAATCATAAGAATAAAAATAATGATTGAAATTCATTTATTATATATATATATATATATATATGGATATATAATTATTTTTAAATTTTAAATTAAAATTAGAAAATAAGTAAATATTAGAAATTTGGTTTCTGTGATCCATAGATTATATGTAATATCTTTCCGTGAAAAACGTGAAAATCACATTAAAGTGAATATTATTATTTTTTAAATAAAAAATTCAATTGTACTCGTCCTCGTGGCCTTTTAAATTCCCTTCATTATTATCCCAATGTTGCTCATATACTCTAAACCCATCTTGCAAAAGTACATGCTAGGGAATCAAAGTTTATTTTTTTCGCAAAATTGTCCCGAGATAGTGAGAAGTCAGAAATAATAGAAGAGATGTGGAATATAAAACGGCATGCAAAATAAACATGTTGAAGTGTAAAAAGGAAGGGTTAACAAAGTTGTGAAACCTTGATGGTTATCCTTATGCATCGTTGGAGAATGGTATATTAGTAGTAGAAAAAGAATCGAAAACATTCAAAAAGGTGTTAGGGGGTAGTTAATTAGCTTTAATCCTTCAAAAAAAATTGTTAATATATCTTGGAAAATAAGATTCCTTCCATCATGATAAATGTTAATATAATCTATCAAATCCCATGATAAAATAATTTGGTTTTTTCTAAATCACATTTCAATCCATATAAGTTTTTCATTCTTTTCAATTAGGCTTCACCTCAAGTGCATTGATAAATGGATCAATATAATTTTTTGAAATGAACGACAGGACCGAGGAAAGGATGTTTATGACCTCTTATTTTTTCGTTGGTTGTTAAAAGATTCAGTAAAATTATTCATAATTAAAAATGAATGGGTCGACTAAAAAGGTGTAAATTTTTTCATCAGGTTAATCTATATCTTATCCTTTACTTGTTTATGATGTTACCCTTCAAAGCACTAAAATTCAATGAGGCCCGATTAAAGTGTTGGAGTTTTATTTTCAATTAAAAATATTATAGTTATAGACATTGGCTACGGTAGTGTGAAAAAGTGGAGCACAAGAAAATGAAGGAAATAAACATTAATTAAATATATGGAAGAAACACTTGTTTATTATTTAGATTTATCTATTTAATTTAATATAAATGTTTTGGAAAAAAATTAAAAATGTGGCTACATTTTTTTTGGAAGAGCATAAAGGACACATATTTTATTAGGAAAATTTAGGTATTATGAAGGATAAGGGTTATAGAATATTCAATCTTTTGATAAAGTTTAAGTTGGGATTATTATATGGAGGTTAATTGAAGTGGCAAGAGTGGAGAAACAATATTAAAATAAATTGTGTTATTTTAATAATAATATTAAAATAAATTGTTCTATTTCAATATCTTTTATGTAGAATTCTAAATCATATTAAAAAAAATTTCACCACGTGAAAAGCATTAAAATTAGCATTTCTTTATGGAAATTTAGTTTGCACGCAAAACATCAAATCGAAATTGAACTATGTTGTGGGCACTACACTCATAGGTTGGAGAAGATGTTAATGATAGATTAAAATGATAAGATAATTAAAAGTCTTAGAGAAAAATATATTACTTAATTGGAACTTATGATCAAAAAAATTAGACATAATATGTGGAAAAATAGAAGAAAATGTGTTGAGGATTTGGGTTAGAAGAAAAAAATGTAGAGAAATAGAGATTTCACAATAACAAGTTAGATATCAACTATATACATGAGTTTTTTTATGGATTAAATGGTTAAAAAATGGATATGGGTTGTGAAGGAATGTGCGCATGTAATAACATGTGCAAATTCTTAGAAATGTACGCACATTCCTAATGTTGGGCCTTGGGTGCTCATTCAACCACCACACACACATGCAAAATTGAAGTTTTTTTGAAATGTGCACATGTTCTTGAGTTGAGTGAGCATGTGTTTAGGAATATGCACATGTTCTTGAGTAGAAGCATGCACATGCTTAGGAATGTGCACACACTAAAACTTATGAAATCATGCACATTCATTCTTTTATCCTTCTATGCATCCTAAAATTTTTGAAGGGATATCCAAAAAAAAAATTTCAGAGGTTCCCACCTTATAACACTAGAGAGGGGGGGCCTTGCCACCCCAATGTCCTCATGCCTAATAGCAGTAAATTTTTTAATAAAGAAACCATTTGTTACTGAGGTAATATTCAAATTAATACTAGAATATCGATGTAAATGACGAGAAGAGGAAGAGATCCCAAAACAATCTAGCCAATTAGAATCCATTTAAACCAAATAAAAATAAGGTAAAAGTAATCTAGTGAGGTAGAAGGAGGAATAAGTTCTGACTTTTTCTCCACGTGATGAATTCAAGATACGACCAAAGTGAACTAATGATCCAGATTAATAAAAGAATGAAACGAAATACAAATTTAAAATATAACCATAAATATGTAGTGAAATTATAATTCAATTAATAAATTTAAAATTTTGAAACTATTTACATGAAAAATGGAAGAAAAATGGCTCGAGCACTAAAGGTTTATGGGCCCCAATGGGGTAAGTTGGAATGCCAACTTCCTAGGGTTGTAACTTTGACATACGATATTTGTTTAGCATGCATGGTATCCCATTAGAAAGGTCAATTAAAATATATCACGTTTTGACTGCAAATGTTAGTTAAATACCCACATTGTCTGATTTCCCAAAAATAATTATGTTTAGAACCTCAAAATGACACTAGAAGTTTAGGGTCTGAAACTGTCAAAAATAGAAAACTGCCAAAATAGGAAAATTATGATGTTAGCAAGTGGAATAATTTAGTGTCCACCAATATGCAGCTAGATTAGTCCTCATCCCTTAGGAAGAAATGATATTCATTACATTGAGTGTCTGCATGAGATGAGGAAAAGTTTGTTGAACTTGGTCGCCAATGAGCCACTTGCCTTGGTGCAGAAGTTGGCTTTCTTTGACAACTCAATATAGTTGTATTTTCTATTATAAGCTGTCATTAATATATGTCTCCATAATTTTATTAGACATGGCCTATTCAATGCAATCTTGGTTGAGCTTTGTTGGTGTCAACTACTCTACAATTTATAATGTGTCAAGCAATGATGGAAGTATGGTTGAAGGTGGTCCACATTGAATATTGGGTGCATGCCAAGGAAGGTCCTTAGCAGAGTGAGTGAAGCTTTTGACGAGTCCTTGCAAGATGTTCCTTTTGCAAATGCAGCCAAACTTTGTCTCCTACTTGAAACTTGTGTGGCACCCGGTGTTGATCATGATGTTATTTGTACTTAGTATTGGATTTCTACAAGATATCGTGAACCTATTGGCCAATGTGCTAAATGAATTCAATAAACATAGTGGCTTTATCAACTTCAAATTAAACATGTGTTGAGTCTTCCTGTGTAGTTGTCAAGGGCATTGAAACATTAATGGGACACAATGGTTAAAATCCTAGGCCCAATTGAAAGGGGTTGTGGTAAGTGGAGATATGGAGAGCTCTACTATAGCTATTTTGAAAATAGGAGAGACTCTCATCCCATGTTCATGGATGCTAGGAGTTTTACATGCATATTATGTTCATGGGCATCCTATTGATGACCTCTAACTAGCCATCAGTCTGGGGGTGGAAGGAAGTCAAATTTGTGAGCATGGTGTCTAAAAATTAATAAAGGCTCGACTAGAATGTTAAACCTCCCATATATATATAATATTATGGTTTTTTCAATCCCAAAATGTACCTATACGTATTCAAATAAGATATTGGTATTGGCTTCTGCTATGATAGTCTTGTTGTTGGTAACCAACATGGCCATCTTACAAAATATGTCAATGACTACAAACATAGTCCTTACCATGCTTGGTAGAAGGAAGGGAAAAAATATAGTCCATGGGGGTGCATTCCCAAGGAAAAATAAGAGTAGGTAGAGGTGTGTACAAGCCTTGATTCTTAATGGTTTTCTTGGCATTGGAGCAAAGAATGAAATACCTAGTATATTTGCAAACATCTTGTCAAAGTTCCAGCCAGTAAAAAAACTTATGAAATACCACCACTATCTTCTCCACACCAAAGTTCCCTCCTAATCAACTGTAATGCACCTTCAAAATAAACTTGGCATGCTCACTTGAAGGAACAAAAAGGTGTCACAGGTAGCACATCTGTGCATCCTAGAGGTGGAAGTATGGAACTTGCTTTCCTTTAATCATTATATGGTATGTGTTGGTGAATTTTGAATAACCATTGTATAGTTGTGACCATTCGGAGGTCTCATTCCCACAAGAGTTGATAACAATGGTCAATGCCACAATAAGGGGCCAACTAAGGAAATATATAATCTGGTTGGCGCTACCTTTCTTATATTTAATGTTCAAATAAAATTGTTGTAAATATGTGGAACATTTCCAATGATGATTGTTATATAACATCCGTTATGTTTGCATAAATTAAAGAGGTTAGTGATCCATGTGCATGATCATCTCCCTCCCAAAATATATTTTTTCCATTTTCAATAGGCCTGCACAATGGAGTACATCTCCTTATTATAGGTGTGATATCTCCAAATAATATTAGAGAGTGTCTCACTGTGATAGGCCACTGATTTTTCTTGCTATGCGAGGAATACACCAATAGAATAGTCAGAGGCATCTATATCAATCTCAAATGGTTATTGCAGGTTTGGGACAATGAGGACTGGTGTAGAGAAAATTTTGTGTTTGAAATCAATGAATGCCTTATTTTGGCACTTGGACCAAAAAAACACTGCTTTTTATCCACCCTTGGTAACTTGAATTAAGGGCCAAGTGATATGAGAGAGCTCAAACATGAATCTTCAATATAAATTATGAATGCCAAAGAAGTTGAGAATATTAATGATGATTGTCGAGGCCAGCCAATCCAAAAGTACTTGGATCTTTTCTAGATCCAAATTCACACATTCATGATCAATAATGCAACCTAGATATTGGACCTTGTCTATGCCGAAGGATCATTTTCCAAGTTAGGACATAGCTTGTGATATCATAAAGTATGAAGGACCTACGAAATATGTTGCAAGTTCTCTTCCCAACCCTTGCTAAATATGAGGATATGATCGAGATATACAACCATGGAAAATTTGATGAAAGGTTGAAATATATCATCCATCAACCTTGCGGAAGTTTTGGTGGAATTTTTCAACGCAAAAAACATTACCAACCATTTGAAAAGATCCTCCTTTGACTTGAAATTATTCTTCCACACATCTTTGGGATCTATTGGAGCTTGGTGATAACTGGAATTCAAATTGATATTGCTAAAGTATGTGGACCACTTGAGTTGGTCAAGAAGTTCATCAATTCATGGAATCAAGTATTTGTTCTTGACTGTGATTTTTTTTAAGGTCCGCTGATAAATACAGAGTCTCAAGGTCCCATTCTTCTTTTGTACTAGTACAATTGGGATCCCACTAGGTGAGGAACATGGTTATATGTGCCCATTTGGTAGCAACTCTTAGATCTCACTTGATTTCCTCGTTTTCTAGAAGATAGCAACAATATATTATCCCATTGGGTAAAGGTACACTAGAGGAAATATCGATTGAATGCTTAACCTTAGAGTGCAAAGGTACCCCTTTCAGTGAGAAGAAGATGTATTTGCATACTTCCATGAATTTATCCACTTTCCTTTTATACACGGATACACCTCACAACTATCATGTGTAATTTCCATTTATCAGGATGGAAATTGTTCATAGAGATGTGAAGTTCGATGAGGAAGAGGAAATGAAGTTTTCTCTTGACAGGGAGCTTCAGTTGCATGAAGATCAAGAGTTATTTACTCCAAAGGAATAACCTCTAGAAGTTGTGGAGCATCCACAAGAAGAGGAGAAGAGAGTGGATATAACTACTCAAGTGTATACATCCAGGGAATGAAGGAAAAAAACTAGGTAAGCTAACAAATTATTCTAGGATGTTACAGAGAATTTGGGATCACCCACATCACAATGTAGGTAGAGGAGGTCACTGGATTCATACAATTGATAAATGGCTCTAATGACTGAGCTAGTAGAGAAAGAACCAACCTCATTCGAGGAAGAAATAGATAAACCTATATGGGTTGATGATATGGTAGAGAAATATGATTCCAATGTCAAAAACAATGTTTGGGAAGTGGTCCGAAGACCAACAGAAAAATTAGTGATAGGTTTGAGATAGATTTACAAGGTAAAGAATGCAGTAGATGGAAGCATAGAGAATCACAAGCCCAAATTCATGGCGAAGGGGTATTCTCAGGATGAAGGGATTGACTATGAGGAGACCTTTTCTCATGTAGCAAGGTAATATTCCATTAGATCAATTCTCACTCTGGCTACAAATATGGGGCTGAGGATCCACCAAATGGATGTGAAGAAGAAATTCCTCAATGGAGTTATTGAGGGGTTTTTAGACATTTGACAGATATTTGCATTTGTGTAGAATCAAGTGAGCATTGTATGGGTTGAACCAAGTACTCTATTCTTGGTACACCAAGATTGATCACTACCTGACTAGGTTGGGCTTAACCAAAATTGAAGCAGATGCAAACCTTTACCACATCTTGGTAGAAGGTAAATTGATAATTATTGTCTTATATGTTGGTGACTTGATTTTTACCGGTGATGAAAAACTTATCAGATCTTACAAGGAGGATCTTGTAAGATAGTTCAAAATGAAGGACATGGGTCTCATGCACTATTTCCTCGGTTTGGAAGAATGAAAAGGAGAAGGGTAACTATTTATCTCTAAGGGAAAGTATGCAAACAAGATACTTCATAAGTACCACATGGACATATGCAATCGCATGGAGACTCCTCTAGCAACAAATTGGAGGAAGGAGGATTCCACTTCAAGGGAGGAAGTAGATGCTACCATGTACATGCAGTTGGTGGGCTCACTCATGTAATTCGTGATCACGCAGGTAGACATGTGTTATGAAATCAACTAGTTAAGCCAAGACATGGTTAGACCGACTAAATTATTTTGGAGGACTGCTAAACATGTACTACGGTACCTCAGAGGCACTACTCAGTTAGGAATTTGGTATAGACAGACAGAGGGAGTGAATCTACAAGGCTTTATAGGTGAAGATTGGGTGGGAATTCTATCATAGAGGAAGAGCACATCAGGAGGAATTTTCATTATTAGGTCAACGACAATTTCTTGGTACAACAAGAAGTAGATATCTCTAGCACTCAGCTCAACAGAAGTAGAGTACTTGGTTTCTAGTCAATCAACATGTGAGACTAACTGGATGAGAAAGTTTCTTGTTGGGTTATTTGGTAAGATGATGGATGCTACTATGAAAATTAGAGTTGTATGAAACTCACTCATAATCCTATATTTCACGATCGATCCAAGCACGTAGATATCCGGTACCACCATCTATGAGATTGTGTGCAGAGGAGGATCACATTGTTGCAGTACATTCCAACAAAGGAACATGATGCAAAAATTTTGACAAAATATTTCTCAAGAGGTAAAATCGAGTTCCATAGAATCAGGATAATCCCTTTCTTGTTGAGAGGGAATGTTGAAAATGCAGGAAGAAAATTTATTTTTGACTTTGCCTTGGTCAAACTACATTAAAATTCAAATTTCAATTTCAGTAGAATACTTGGGGGTAGTTAACTGAGGTGACATGTCTTTTGTCACTCATTTAACTCAAAAGTTGGAGACACTCGAGTTAATTTATACATGATTGATTTCTAATTTGTAGCAACATAATTTACTTAAGTTGAGTTATTGTAAGTCAAACTAGTTCCAACTATTGGAGAAACTAGTGGAGGGTCAAGTTGTGTTGTGTATCTTTAGTCACACTCAGTGGTCATATGGTTAACTGATCCATCAACCCAAAATAACTTATGTATGCAAAGAATTTGAGTTACCCAGTTGATATTGGAGTTCAAGGGAAATGTAATATCAATTGTAAACTAGTCCTAATTGTACATGCGGTGCATGCAGTCAAAGGATGATCCTACATGAATTGCACAATCCAATTGAGGAATTTCCCTAAACAAATAGGGGCCAATTCCTTAAGGAACAATATAAGGAAATAAGAGACTTGATGCTTCAAAATTTGGCTAAGTATTGGTTAGGTTTAGGCAGTCAAGAAAAGGATAGAATATATAGGTGCAAGTTCTACTCAATCTTGAGAAAACATATTGTATTCATCCAGATTCTCTAATTAATACAATACAAATAGTAAGGGGTTGTGAGAAGTTTCTTTCCCCTAGAAAAATATCTGTGTATATTTGTTGAATCTTGATGCACATTAATGATTTATGTTCTTGATCATGAATTTTCTTCCATAAATAAGTAGAGTAGCTTATAGTCTTTTGATTTGGTAAATCTCATTAGCATTTTAGAAACTACACATTAATTTCTACAAATGATTCCTAAGGTGGTGGGGTGGTGGCCTGGCCCCCTACCTCTTGAATTACATCGTTTTCCACCCTAATCAGTGAGATTCTATGTGTATTATTATATTTTCCCTCCAATTCAATTTATTCAAGGTCAATGACAACAATAAGTTACACATCACTATGCTGAATGCCTTAATTTTAGGTTTAGAGTGAAAAATCTAGTTGTTTGTCTTAAAATATATTAAAAACCTAATTTGTTAACCCCTTTCATTAATTTTATATTTGACATTATTTTGCATAGGTTACAAAAACCCATTTTTAATCAAAACCAATTATTTAAATTCCAAGTCATTTGGATGCCCATATGGGGTTAGGACAAATTTTTATTCTTCATGTCAGATATAAAAATATTTCTTAAAAAGGAAATGTAAATTCCAAATAAATAATTCAAAAATGTTTATATTTATTATTATTTTAATATATTTTTATGTTGATATATATTAAAGTCCTAAAATACATAATTTTCTTTTTGTTATAATTTTTTATTTACTTAAATATTTTAAAAATAAACTATATTCACACTAGAATATATGAATATTTATAATTTAGAAATAATGTGAAATAATTTGATAATGTTAATACCCTCATATACCTTGTACCAATTCAATTATTTTTCTTTTAATTTTTAAAATATAATGATTTTCATAATTTAAAAAAAAAATTATAACATTAATATTATAAGTTGAAAAATTAACCCTACACATGTGTTCTCTACGATTATATATATCTATATTTTGAAATTATATTATGTAAAATATATGCATTATATTTGGCAAGAATAACGACATTAATATTAAAAAAATCAAACTTCTCAAAATTATACATAAATTTTATAAATAACATTTATATATTCAAAAAGTTAATTTTTCTAATTTATATTCAAATTTCTCAACTAATACATGTATATTATGGTTCCTCATGTTTGCATTTACATTTCAACTTCCACTAAAAAAACCTTGAGATAACATCTATAACATGTTTCTAGCCACACATAATTCTAGAAAATTAAATCTAATCATAAAACATGAACCTAAAAAAATATATGCAACTAAAATTTAGTCATAAAACCTGAACCTAAAGAAATATATGCAACTAAAATTTAGTTGTTTTAATGGATAAAGGCAATTAAATATCACAATATATGGTGTTATAGGACCTTTATATGTTTCTCACAATTTTTATTAGTTAACTTAATACTTTTTCTACTTAATTTTATTTATCTTTTATCTTTATAAGAGTATTTATAGTATAATCACTTCTCAAATTTGTTTCCTTAATAAAATACATATTTTAAATTTTTTATTAAACACTTTGTTTCATTTTTAGTAATTATAGCTATTCTAAATTGACCATTTACAATCTTCACAATCTAGTAAAAACACTAACTAAAACCTACCTCAACAACATTAAAAAAAATAACTAACTTGATAATATGAAGGAAAATGTCCTACTTCTAATTCAAAAAATTTAACATTAGAATTTATCCATTGAATTATTTACCTAAACTATTAAAAAAAATCAAAATAACTATAAAAATAATAAAACAATAATTAATTAAAAAAAAACTTAAAATTAAAATGATTGAAAAAAAAAACAATAATGCAAATTTCACTTCATATTCAATTTTTTTCGCTTAACCTTATTACCCACTTCTCACTGAATTGAGTACATAGTGTATTTTTCCTTATAAAGTAATAATATTATAAATATGTTTTTGATATATTTTAGTGAAGTCCAAATAGGAAAACAAAAATACAATTCATTTTCAATTTTTTCCCAAGGTGATGAAAAATTAGATACAATGGGGTTGCTAATTTTCTTTCTAATTTTCAAGATGTGTGAATTAAATGGAATGTAACAAAAATATCTAGAATATGGAATAAGTGAAAATTACTATGTTCAGGTGTCCAACCAAAAAAAATGGCGGGATATCCCTAAAAGGGGACAAAAGGATATATCAGAAGAGGTTGGTTTCTTTCATGCAAGTGTCAAGGTAATTACTACACTAATTTCATCTCTAGTATTTAAAAGGATAATAAAAATTATTATAAAATAATGAAAATAATATTATTATGAAATTTTTAAAACCATGTTTATAAATTATGTAAATCAGAAATATAAAATAAAATTTAAAAAATTATAGAAAAATTATAGAAAATAAGTTAAAAAAAAATATAATAATATTGGAATTATCAATGAATAAATAAGACAAAATTTTAATATTTATTAATTTATTTTAATATTTTTTTATTTGATGATATATAAGAGTAATAAATGGTAGAAGGCAAGATTTTCATTTAGTTGATGCAAATTAAATACATAATATTCTGAAAATGTTTGATGATTTATATTTTTCAATGCATTTATAAAATGTATTAATGTATGTTTCTTGAAATGAATTTGGATTAGGCAAGTAATAATATCAATCAAATTAATTATAGTCAGAGAATTTGATTTAGATATTTCATTTACATCTTTAAATATATTTTTTCGAGATATTTTATCCATCACATAATAGTTTACATTTATAAGAAAAATTTAGAAGACTCTTAGACGAACTAAATCCCAATTTCACATTCTAAAAATGGAAAACCACCTCAAATATGCTAACAACAACAAACCAAATCAACAACTCTAACAACTATGAAGACTAGGCTAGGACAACTAAGTGGTGGTTGGAATTAATTATTCCAACACTCTCCCTTAATTACAACCACAAGCATTTAAAAAATTAGAAACCTACAACTCAATACAATGTCACTTACAACATCACAAAATAAAACTAGGATGCATGCTAAGACTCAACTAGGCTTACAAATATGACTCAAATATTTCATTTTGACATTCTTTGCTTCAACATATTGATGAAATTTCTTCTTGAACTTGTTGCTCCAAACTATGACAATTTCAACCTAGATTTTCTTCCTCTTCCTGGAGATCATGAACATTGAATATTGCTTATTATTGCAACTGGGATCATGCCAATCCATTTCATCTATTTTTTAAACAAGTTCACTTTTTTCATCAATTGTTTTTGTTTCATTGGAAAACTCCCACATTAATCCATATTATTTTTTAATCTCTTCAAGGCTCCAATACATGAAAATTTCATTAACCTTTTCATTTTCTACATCGTCCAAGCAATCTCCAACATTAGTTGTTGCAACTTCTATGCAAACTTCATCGAAAACATGTTGTTTCAATCCATACTTCAAGGAACTTTAATTATTTCTTCCTTGTTACTACCAACAACTTGAGAAACATTTATGAAATTAACAAAATCATCATAATTTGAATTTTTTTTTCATTTTCCTCCATTTATTTATCTATGTATTCCTCAGTTAGATCCTAATTCTTTTCTACATTATAATCATTGTACTCAATTTCATATTGTTCATAGAGTTGATCTTCAACCTGGGTTATTTCTCCATTGAGCAATTTATCTACCAGTTCCTTTTCCTGCAACATGTGGAAACAACTTTCTCTTGACAGTTATTCATTATTATATCTCACTTTAAGTTACTCAATTACTTCAATATATTTTTCTATAACCTTCTCTATCACACGCAATTAATGCTCCACACAAAGGTTGTTCCTTCTCATTTCTAATTGCTCCCCAAGCTTCCTTTGCCACTACACATACACATGGCCATGGGGAAGTTAAACAGAGAATGGAAAATGATATTAGAGATAATCTATGATTTGGGCAGGTAACAATGCTGATAATGAACAAAGAGAAGTCAAAATTGATATCATTGGACCATAATGGGGATAGAAGGTTGGAAATCACTGCTATGTTTGGTGTTCAATCCATCTCGTTGGAGATGGGTTTCAAATATGTCAGATTTGTCCTCAAACTAATTGGATACGGAAACGATGACTAGTACTGGCTAATATACAAGTTGGAGAAGCGAATTTCAGTATGGTCACAGAAATGGCTTTCCATAGGCGGCAGTCCCATATTTAACTAATTCAGTCTTGCAGAGCACTTCAATTTACTAGTTGCACAACTTAAAAATTCCTAAGGGAATCATAAACAAGGTTAACTCCATCCTTTCCTGCTTCCTTTGGTCTGGGTCCTATGGGGAAAAATAGAAATTTCATATTGTCAGACTAGATAAGATGAAAAGGGCTATTGCAGCCAGCGGTTGTGGACTAAAAGATACTGCAAATTTCTACCTGGAATTACTTGTTAAGAAGCTTTTCATGGTTTTCAACGGGGAAGTCTTGTAGAGTAGAATCATCAAAGAAGAATACCTATACAATATGGCATTACAGCCGTGGATTCAAGCAAGATATCCAGTTCCTACAAATATTTCCCAATCATGGAGAAGTTTGCTTTTAATTAAACATTGGTTGCTCGGCAATCTGTCCTCGAACATTGTTTCATGATCCACTATGAAATTTGCCTCGACATTTCCTCAGGTATGGTTGGATCACACTCCTCTCTTTTCCATTAATCTCTTTCTTGCATGGGATGAACATTGAGGTGATCAAAGATATAGCTATTTTACCTGTTGAACCATCCCTCTCAACTCATTAGAAATATGCTATCATTTTTAACCTTCCAACTCATCTATTCCAAGAATGGTCGGACTACATTCTTAAATTGCAGCTTGTTGGGATCTCAATATCCCTTTCAGAGGATGTTCTACAATGGAATGAAAATTTGCACAGAGGACAAATCCTTGTTAAGGAGGCATATAACATAATAGTTAACATGAGCCCTCGAATTTGATGTACACTTGATTGTCCAGTACATGGATATGGAAGGTGAGCTTCCTTTGGTTGGTGGCTCACAATCAAATTTTAACTTGGGAAAATATCACCAAGCACAGATTTTCGGGCACGGGACATTGTAGCCTATGTAGAAATCATGGAGAAGAGATCTCTCATCTCTTCTTACACTACCCATTCTCCAGATTAGTATGGTTAGGAGCACTCAATCTTCTTGACTTCAAAGCTGCTATAGACTGGTCGAACATAAAAAATTTCCTCCTTCAGTGCTTCACTGTCACAAGAAACATATGACTCTCCCCTTCTTTCTCGTGTGGGGAATTTGGTGGGCTTGCAATGCCATTGTCATTGACTCAATTCAACCTGAATTATTCAGGACTTGCTCTTTTATAGTGGAATTCTACAAGAAATTTATTTTTCCTCCCTCCAACTCCTCACCCTCCTTGCCCACACAAGGATATATGGAACTCCTTTCCTGTTGGCTTCTTTGACAGAGCAAGCTCCTTCGGTTCCTGTGGAAGTGGCATGGTGATCCCCTTGGACCCTTCCCATTATTTCAACTTCTATTGGCACAGTGGCTCGGGCTCGAACATTAGGACTGAATAAATTCCATTATGGGGCATCCTTCATTGTTCTAAGTTTATCGACTTGTCTGAGATTGCCATTTTTGGGGATTCCAAGTTCACGGTTAACTACGCTATTGAGCGTTACTATCTTCAAACCCCAATTCTTCACAATTGGAAACATAGGATTAGTATTTTGATGTTGTCCTTCAAAAATATCTCTTTCACTCACATTTTTCGTGAACAAGACAATGCTGATGAGGAACTACCTAAGCGTGGATGCTCTGTGTCCTTGGGCTTGATACTTTTTCGAGAATTTTCCTCAGATATTCTACTGCAATTACGCTAGATAATCCTTTGATGCCTCTGTTCTTGAGACATTATGATAAAATTATGCTTAACATTGAGATTAGCTTCCATAACGATTTGTTAGTTTTTTTTGCAAAAAAAATGATCTGTTTGATCTCTCCTCTTTCTCATCAATAGTTGGGCTATATTGGCTATCCTCGTAATCCTCTATTTGGAATCATGACTTCTGTATTGACACTAAATTTTCATTCACGTTTAATGAAATTAAAAAAAAACAGAACGCACGACACATAATCTCCATACAACGTATCACCCAACAGAATTAGGATGGTTTCTCGAAACCCACATGTGCCTCTGCAAACCCCAAAATCCTTCCAGCGCTGAAATATCTACCATTTACCAAGAAATCTACATATAGTGTTCACATTGCTTTCCACTAGCATGCACTAGTATGGGGCCAACCAAGACTGGATCTATTCCACAACAAAGTTCTCCAACTTTCAGAAACACACGGCTCAACAACAGATTAACAAAAGCAACAACGTATTTAGTTGTCAAAGAAATGCATGCTCTCCAATGAGAACAATGATTGGATTACACACTAAAGTTGTTCGTTTCTCAGAAAAAAGAAGGATTGTCGTGTAATACTACTACAATTGTCACTGGTTTATTCAAACCCCTTGCACAACCTCCACCTCAGTTGTCCACGGTGGTTTTTGCAGATGACAATACAAATTCACTGAGCTGATGGGATTCCACCTCCATAAAACAATCGGGTTCCTCTTGTAACAACACAGTGCCAGGATCAGCTCCACGACAACAACAGAGAATTTCCCCAACGGTTTCTCCCCTTTTTAAACACATTTTCACATCGCAGAATAATTTTTTTATAAAGAATGATGGAGATCATTGCTTCATTTCCAACACACATCTCAAGCAATCACGTTCAGTGAATTCAACACAAGCACAATTCCACAACAATCACGTAAACTCAGATGTCGACACAGTGATACGTCCACGATACACTTCACACAAAAAAGACACCCACACTAAGAATCTAGATCTAGATCAGAGCTCTCATAACGTGGCCTTCTTAACTATGATACCAAATTAGAAAAACAAAAGTTTTCAGTAATTGGAAAAATCAAATTTTTACACAACAGAACAGTAAGCAAATGCTTTCACTGGATTTTATTCATCATATTATAGTTAGCACACTTTAGAATACTCTTGGCCAAACTAAATCCTAATAATTCTAAAAATAACAAGCTATCAAATATATGAATTAAGAGAAAACCAACTTACTATGAAGGCACGTGTTATTATAGCTAAGATAATTATGAAGACACTTGGATTGATAGCTAGACACTTGGACTGATAGCTAAGACAACTAACTGGTGATTGTAATTACTTTTTCCAACAAATGATATGGCGTAGAAGATTAATATTATTCATTTTGCATTGGAGGATAACATCAAAATTTTCCTAATTTGGATTGATAGAAACCATGAGCCTAAATAAAATTAAGATTCCTGTTATGTTTTGTTTAGATTTGAAGGGTCACAAACTCTACATTGTTTAGATAATTAAGGCTTGATAATCGGATACTTTTAAAAATAAAGGTTCTGAGAGTAACAAACTTTGAGATATTGGTGATTATCATGAGCATGAGAACATATTTCAAAATAATTATTTCTTCTAAACATGTGGTGGTTGAGGAAATTTTCAAATTAATAAATAATTATAATATTTAAACAAAATAGAAATAAATTATTAAATTCAATTTCAATTATAAATTGGATATGTAGAAATATGTTATTAGATGATAATGAAATAAATTAGAAGTATAATGATTAGAGATTAAATCTCAGAAATTTTAACTTTCGATAATCATTTAAAGTACAAATTTTGAAATCCATTTAAT
The DNA here is from genome assembly GCA_034641835.2 of Pinus albicaulis. Taxonomy (NCBI): domain Eukaryota; kingdom Viridiplantae; phylum Streptophyta; class Pinopsida; order Pinales; family Pinaceae; genus Pinus; species Pinus albicaulis. The sequence goes on from CM076576.1 coordinate 895,513,815, forward strand.
CTTAATTATGCCTTAGTCTTATTTTGTCATGCATAGTTAAACTGGAAAATATTTTTTTTTTAATAGTGAAATTTATAAGGAGATATAATATAATGTTTAGAAATTTTTTTAACAAGTTTTGTTATTGGTAACAATAATAATTTAGTTTTATGGTATTTGAAATAAATGATTTTTAAAAATTAATATAGGTTTATATATATATATATATATATAAAGTTTGGTAGTACTTTTCAATTTTTCACTTTTTTCACTTCATTTTCATAACATATCCAGAACTTGTGATGAGTGGTAAAACAACCCCTCATCACCGTTTAACCAAGACCCCAGAGACAATATAGGTCTGTAGTTAAAATAATGAATAATTAAAATAAAAATAATAATTATTAATAAAGAGATAAAAAATAGCTATTTAATAATATTTAATACTGATGATGATGATGGTGGTGGTGGTTAACTAAGACCAATATTTGGTCTATCAGACCTAAAGAAAAGAGTTATTTAATTTGATTGAAGATTTTATTCCTATGCTCAAAAAGCTTGGAGAGAAGCCTTTCGAGCTCACTATAATTTTGACATCTTAAAAGGCTAGGAAGGACAGCATTGCAACAAAGATTATGAAATTGAGCTCTAATGTGGTTGTACACGGGGCACTCTAAGAGGAAGTGATTTTCATCCTCGATGTTCATGTTCTCACAGAGATGATAGATCTTTTCTATCCATGGTATTTTACGAACTGTCCAACAACCAGTTTCACTATGGAGCTCATGAAAGTTCGTTCTAATCTTGGCTATATTAATTTTCTTCTTTGAGTTAGTTAAAACATATAGATACTGTTTATAGTATAAACGTATTATGAAATATTTTAATTTTTGAAAAAGAACGATTTAATTGAATATTTAAAACCTTTATAATATAAAATAATTATAATTAAAATATTATAACCGTAAAGAGTAAACTAATAGGAAATCAACGAAAAGTAAATTTAAGGTGGATTTTTTTAGTAAAGTGACTTAGAATTAAATATCATTAAGACTGTTGCACTAGTGCTAAAGAGAGGACACAGGTTGATATCCAATTAGTTTACGACTATTGTTTGGTAATTTTAAAGTCTAGATACATTTAAATAGAAATTTATCAATCTAAAATCAGAGGAGACAGACTGAAATCCAGTCAGCTTACGGCTATTGCCCGATGATTTTAAAGTCTAGATACATTTGAATAAAAACTTATCAATCTGAAATGCAATCAACCTAAAGCTATTGCTCCGTGATTTTAACAACGCCTAGGTGCCCCTGGGTCTAAATTTATCAAGCTACATGTCAAATCTGGATAAACACATCACTTGAGAATATATATATATATATATATATATATATAATTTAAAACTAGATATCTTGATGACGTCCTCTTTAAAAAGGATAAAAACAAAAATAATACGGAAGCTGAAAGACCAGTCTAATAGGCTTCGCTGAAAGACAAAAGGATAAAACTGAACGAAGGATTACAGAAAAGTTGAAGGACGGGTATAAGAGTCTTCTAGTTTATTTCTGTTTCAGTTATCTTAATTCTCTAATTTATCATTTATTAACTCCTGCATTGCCACTGAGTAAGATAAGAATATGGTGTACAGACTCTTCAGAATGTGGACGCGATTATGCATCGTCAGCGTATTTATCTATACAGGGCTTTCCACACAACAGGGATTTGGCTTCAACACTGAGCGTAGTCGAATAGAGGGTAATTTTACTGCTACTTCGTCAGTTTTTAACGTGGATAGCTATGGAGCCAAAGGCAACGGTGTCTCTGACGACAGTCAGGTAAAACATAAATCTATACTCTCATAGAATTTGAATGTTTAACAATATAACCTTTTTGCAATTTTTACGAGAAATCTTCTGATACAATCATTAATATAGATAAATTCTTTATAATTATATATGTGTTGTATTTCTTTTTTTAATATTTAAAATCAATCTGTCATTGTTCCATGGAAAAAGATGTCCAAATTCCAAAGCTTCTAGAAACCTGTGTCTAAATCCTTTTCCTAAATCGTAGTATTGTTCATATATGTTGAAGTATCCTTATCAATTTTTGCTTAATGTTAACTATGGTAATCTTATTTTTAATTTCCAAATTATTATTTGAAAGGAGTTTCACATTTTTCAGAAATTTGCTTTTAAATATGCCATCTTTGTCAAATCTATTTTTCATAGGTGGAAAGAGGGAGTACTATGTATCTTTTCTTGACGTTTTATCAACAACTACATTATTTAAATTTAAAATCCTTCAACAAAATAGTTTAATAGTTATCTTGGCTTCCAAGTTAAATATAGTGTTTGGTAATGTATGGATAAATAATAATTAAAAGGATAGAATCAAGATATCTTACTAGTTAATCATTAAAAATAACATTTTTATATCAATTTTTTCAATATAAATTAACTTAATTATATAATTAATATCAATCAATTTAAAATGCAATAATTAGAATACTAAATCACAAAATTTTGATGAATTCCAATTTTTTTATTTTTTTTTAAAGAGGATCTAAATGATTTGGCTGATTTCTTCAACTGGAATCCAATTTCTTCATATTTTTAGAGGATCTAAATGATTTGGCTGATTTCTTATTAAAAAAAACAATTTTGTTGGGAATGGGTTTGTCCAAATTTTAAAAATAAAAAATGGTCTAGTGATATCTCATTACTTTGCATTTCTATTTTGATGCTCTCCTTAAGTTTTAGCCAAAATCAAGATATACTTTTCAAAATCAGTAATGCTATTTCAAAAAAAATTCTATAAAAAGCACTAAACATTATACCTTTTGATTTTTATAAATAACAACCATACATCCAACAAATAACACTACAATGACTTGATGAAAAAGTTAAAGTGAAAACGTTTTATCCAACAAATAACAGTAAAAAAAATTACTATATGCCAACACTCCCACATGCCTCATTACCATGTCTGCAACCAAGCTATTGAGAATAAACACACCACCAAGTTGTAGACAAGCTCATAGACCAATTGTCATTTTTTCCTTGCCATCATTGGAAGTGGAAAGTTTTCAATGAGATAGGGTGGAATTGATATACAACCCCATGTAGCAAATGAAAAGCATGCATCCCAAAGATGCATGGCACTTCAACAACATGAAGCTGATAAAGAAACGTATAATCAAAGCGGAAAACCATCCCAGAAAATATAATATTTATATACTATTTTTTTTAGTGTAAGGATGTATCTATATTTCATTAATATAATTGATATTTTTTAATTAGCTTATATAACTAAAAAACATGCATAATCATATATAGTCCAATTCTATTTAAATCTATGTCTACTATAAATACAACACCCTATCATAATAATGCAGAATTAAGTCAATATATTATAATAAAATTATTATATGTATCCCATTTGTAATTCACAATAAAAATTATATTACGAATTTATAGATGTATATTTATTTTTTATTAAAATTTGGAGAAATTTTATTATCAAAATAATTGTAGAAAGTATAATATAAGAAATACATATTTTGTATTGATTTTATTCAAAGTGAACAAATTCTATTCACATTGTTATCCTTTAATAATAAAACTTTAGAAAATATATATTGGTACATATTCTAGAAAAAAAAAGACATAAATTAATTTACAAAAATAAAATAGTGAAGACTTGTTATTTATTAGTTTCATTGGATTTTGTTCTGCTATGTTAATGGAGTTAATCATCTAGCTAAATGATGATGAGCCATATCAGTCAGCCATAAACTTTGAGTTTGTGGATGGAATCCTCCGAGAAGAGTTAGAATAGCAGTTCCCGCCCCTTGGGAGGTACCGAATAAGTGACTACTAGAATCAGGATTTTGAGCATAAAGATTCCACTGACCTGTGAAAAACGGTTCTAACCCTTGGGGATGCGGTAATTCATCCAAAAAATTGTCCCATCTTAAATTATTATATGTATCCCATTTGTAATTCACAATAAAAATTATATTACGAATTTATAGATGTATATTTATTTTTTATTAAAATTTGGAGAAATTTTATTATCAAAATAATTGTAGAAAGTATAATATAAGAAATACATATTTTGTATTGACTTTATTCAAAGTGAACAAATTATATTCACATTGTTATCCTTTAATAATAAAACTTTAGAAAATATATATTGGTACATATTCTAGAAAAAAAAAGACATAAATTAATTTACAAAAATAAAATAGTGAAGACTTGTTATTTATTAGTTTCATTGGATTTTGTTCTGCTATGTTAATGGAGTTAATCATCTATGTTATTTTTTTTGAGGTTAGTCATTTGCGGAATTAATCATCTATGTTATTTTTTTATAAGGTTAGTCATTTGTGCTATATTATTCTCAAGTTTATACAAGTTAATAATTTGTGCTACATTATTTTCTTCTTTATTTTTTCATTGCTCATTGTTTTTACCATATGATTGAGTTTATTAGCTACATTATTCTTTTCTTCATTTTTCCCTTTATCTAAACTTACTCATTCGGTTCCATTGAAATAGATTCATTGCTCATTTTTTCTACCATATGGTTGAGTTTATTGCACTACATCTTCAAAATAGTTAATTGTTGTTTTACATAAAAAAAATAATATTCGTAATTTGTATAAAGTAAATCATAGATTACTATCCAAAATACTTGAATTTTGAAACTTGAGAAAATATTAATGTGAGTCCCTAAACTTATTCTAAATTCCACGAAATATCTATGTTTCATTATGAAAAATAAATCATAATCTTTTCTTTAAAATGAGTGAAAATTCAATTTTCAAATATTTACAATTTTTCTTGGTCATCAATGAAGACATATTGTACAAATCAATTTCAAAAGAACCCATATGATTCACCATGAAGATGTCAACCATAAGGGTAAATATTTTTGGATGGAAAGGAAGAAAACCACACTGTTGTGATTGTGTATTTGACTTATCTCATTATGGATTTACTTAAATTTAAGTGTAGGTATACTTTGGATGCAAAATTAAATTATGCATAATATTGTTTTGATAAACTCATAGATAAACTAGAAATATATTTAAAAATATGTTTTCTTGAAATTTTTTGGTAGATAAGATTTTGGAATTCTATTTTTAAGTAATTATTATGAATATATCTTATTATGAATATATCGAAAGTATGTATAGTAACTACTTTTTGGGTATGGAATTTAATTATGCATTCAATAAGTGCTTGTAATTGAGATTTCATTAAACCTATAAAAATATAAGTAAAAAATATAATTTAAAAGGATATTTTATTTTCTCTTCAGTTAAGAATTCATAATACTTATTATTTTAAATATTATTTAATTATTTTTATGTCCATACATACCTCAAATTTCCCAATGATCCTTTAACTTGAATGGAACGACTTTACACCAAAAGAAGCCAACCTTTAGGATGATGTAAAGGATATCCTTGATGAAATCTAAAGGCTAGTGTTGATGTTAAAATATTATAACCCATATGATTAATAAAGCACCTAGAAATTCTACATGTAATACTAATATAAAATAAGTAATGAAGCACAAAGAATAAAAAAAGTAAATAACTATGCATCAAACCAAAACTGAAAAAAAAGAAAGGAAAACTGGAAAATGTATTCAAGTATATAAAAAATATATTTCTTGAAAAATAATAGCTAACAACAGGTAACATGAAAAGAAACAAAACGCAGAAGGTTGAACTCCATCCACTTGAAATAGCTACAACTAAATGCCACATCACTTGCATATCACTTACATATGGGTGAAAAGCATCCATGGTTCAATACTAACATATCTTGTAACTTGGAGGGTGGAAAGAATATTGCAGGGTGCATTCACATTTAACATTGAGACTTGTTGGTTTTAACTGTTCATGATTAACTAAATCAATATTTTAATTAATGTAATGGGAGGTTTGATTTCCAATAACCCATAAATCCCATAATTTAAACTTTTTTTCCTTATCTACCATTTTGTCTATCTACTTTTTATTGCAACAAGAATAAAAACATGTAATTTTCTTTTGTATCTTTGAGGCTTCATTATGTGCTTTGGAAAATATATAGTTAAGCCTATGATTTTCTTAGTTTTGTTTTATCATTTTTCTATAACTATATTGAAATACAAAATTACATTTATTAGTGAAACATCCCTTTGAAAATAATGAATAATTTTTTTATTGTTTATTGTTAAGGATTATGAACCCCTAAATTATGAAATTTCTATTGTTCCTCCATGATCGAAAAAGATCCACCACTCCTACCATTCATATATTCTAGTTCAATTTTTTATAATGAGGAAAATTAGATATTCCTTGTTTGAAACATGTGCTTTTTTCCAATTTCCCGAGATTGAAAAATATACTCTGCCTTATTAATTTATGTTTTATTAATGAATACAATTAGAGATTCATAGTTTGAAACTTGTTTTGTTTCCCAATGTCACTTGATTATGTTAGAATATTGAGAACGGGTGTGAATCAACATTTTGTAAATTTCAACAACTTAAAGATCACAGAGCATTAACCAATCACAACACAATAAAGGTACACAAGCTTTATAATAACAATTTATTTATATCTTGATGGAAGCTAGAAATTTTGAATTTTACCAGCCACTATTGGAAGGAGCTAAAACTCCTATTTATCTACTAGCTACTACTAGAAGGAGATATAACCTCTAGTTTACTAGCTCCCACCGGAAGGAGGTGACAACCTCGTGAAGGAAGGTACAACTTCCTTACCTAACACCACCATGCCACCCTTTAAAAATAAAATATAGAACAATACTTTTGGGCTCTTGTACCAAGGAAAGAAACCAAATTAAAAAATTCTCAAACTTATTCAACAACCCACTATCATGACACTTTATCTACAACTATGTCATTGAAAAATCCCTCGTTGCATTCATTCAAAATTATGTTGTCACTGAAACACTTGTTCTTAGACTACTTCCACAAACATAGACCAATGTGATTTATTCCTTATGACCTACTTGTACTAATCTCAATTTGATCTAAAAAACCATAGACTTATCACACTATAACCTTCAAAATGAGGTCTACTCCTTAAATTGATATGTCTAATATATAGTAAGCTACTATAACTCCGCCTTCCAATCTGTTGAGATCCTAAAGGTATACAATTCACTAAATAGGTTGTAGGTCATACATTTAATCAAGCCCCACTAAAAAATCAATACAATCTTACCTTGGGCCTTAATAACTTCAACACAACTCCTCAAATAAGCCACCCAGCTTCCTTAATATAAGCCTTAGAATATGCCTAAATGTTCCTAAGGAAGGCCCTTAGCCTTTACATCATATTTCCTTCTTATATGCTCAAAATAGTCTAGGGAATGTGTGCCTACCTCAATTTCATATCTTCCTGAGACTTCCTTATATTGGGACCTCTATCTCATATGGTTTTATTCCTCACGAATGGGCCTCACGCCACATAATACCTCAAACTACCAAAATTTTGAATCTATCCAAGAATTCAAATTTACCTTAGCAATCCTTAGGTTTTGATGGATCAAAATAAATCTTAAAATCACATGTGATTCATCCTTAGGGAAACCTAAAATTCAACCTCAAAATAGGATAAAATTCTCCCATCAGATAAGATAAGAATTTGCCTCAAGGGGGGTTGAAAATATGGCTCATAAGTAGTGTTTAAAACCTTTAAAGTTCCCTTCTCAAGTCCAACAAGGAGACCATAGAAAATATGAACAATAATTATTAATCACCCTCAAAAGCTCACTCTGTTCTACCTTATAATGTCCCACGAAAATCGCCATAGAAATATAATGTAAAATCATTGAATCTCGACCTCCTTTTCAGATTTTCAATACAACTTGCTGGCCTTAGGCTTCTCCTTAGATATTATTCGATTAGATGCATGAATTCCCTACTTGGAATGAGCATGACTAGGGTTGATATATATATATATATATATATATATATATATATATATATATATATATATATATATATATATATATATATATATATATATATATATATATATATATATATATATATATATATATATATATATATATATATATATATATATATATATATATATATATATATATATATATATATATATATATATATATATATAGATTGAAGAGGCCTATTATTCGATTTAATTGATCATTTTAAAAGACAAGTCATTTACTAGAGCTGACTTGAAACAATTAGATCTGACATGGATACAAAAAATTAGGTGATTTCCATTACATGGAAAACTTTTATCATGCTGAATTGAAACATGAGTAATAGGCTTCTTGATTTTATTTTTTTAATTTCATAATGGCTAACTTAGACATATGGACTTAGGACATTTTAATTTACAATTTTGACCCTATGTTATGGGTAGAAATGAAATCCTAAGGCCATGACTTTTCGATTCAAGATCTAGGGATACATTCATCCATTTAAGGCATCAAACTTAAAACATGAATATCTCTTCAACCAAGAGGACCCACAAGGCGTACAACCTATCAAATGAAATGGAGTGACAAGGAATACTAATATAAAGTGTTATTACGTCCAAATTTTCTAACATGTGCACACATAACATAAAAAAATGTTGTTCCATTCACCTTTAACATCAATGGAAATTTCTTCCAACTAATGATTGACTTGTAATTTATTCAAAATGGATATATAAGGTCATGATATAGTAGTGCATATTAGGAACATGTGATACTATTAAACAAGAAAAATTTAATATCTTGTGTTCATTTCATAACATAATAATTATGATGACCATTAAAATGCATTGATACCATAATTGATATATCACACCTTAAAAAAAGGCAATGTTATGTAGCTAGATCACACAAAAAAAAGAAAATATAGATCAACAACTTAAAAATTAGTCTCTTCAAAGGGTGAACCTCCTTTACATCACATAAACAAACAATCATTAGATGATAAAAATGAGTAGACATCCTTGGTATATTTTATCACTCCACCGGATCTCCGAAGGCTAAAAGGAGACCAACAAAGGTAACCATAGACTGCTTTGACCTAGTAGCTAGCCCTACTAGGCAAGAGAGGGCTCTTTCTGTGAGATCAAAACCAAATTGACTGGATAATGAATATTTTAGGCTAGGTATAGTAGGTTGTAGGGTTTGATTTATTTGGATTTGGTGCTCGATTGTAAATTACGTCTACGAAAGACTAGGTTAGGGCACTGAAAATCAGACATGCAGAGATGTGATGGGGCAAGGTAGGCACACACTTTAGAACTTTAAGATGTCTTGGTGAGTGTGATAGAATGATAGGGTTTCAAAAACAGCATGGAAATCATGAATTATTTTATATCAGAATAAAGTGAAACATAACTGTGATAATTTTTCCAAAACATAACATCAAAATAATGAATTCTACTTATCAACTTAGAAATCGATCACATTAAGATATGGACATGAATATGGAAGGCATAATACATTCAAATATATGAAAAAATACAAGGGAACACTGCTAAAATACATACCACATGAATCCCACCACAATAGTTGCAACTTTGTCTACTAGTTTCTGCCAAAAATGACTGAATACAATAGTGTTCAAAGATCAATTACACAACATCTAACCCTTGCAATGACAAAGGAAATGAAAGATATAGACTAAAAAATTCTTCTCCCCACTCTCAAGGGTCGAATCCATGACTTGTAGAGTTATTCCCCAAAGTCCTCAACTAGAATCCTAATGACTAGGGAAAAATACAAAATCATCCCTATCTTCAATGAAACTGATTCACTTGACCCAAAATTACAATTTTACTTGGTGTATCTACCTCTAGTAACTATAAAAGACATAATTACATTTTATTCTTACATTTAAATCAGTAAAAATCCATGGAATACATCAATCAACTGAGAAAAAGTGAAAATTATGAAGAAAACAAGAAGTTGGAAAAAGAGTAGCATGTGTGAAAAAAGTGTAGCGTGTCTCTTAGAAAAGCACAGCATGAGCTTCTAGTTGACTTTTGAATACCTTGCTAAAGTCAAAATTGAGCCCAAGATAGCTCATTGGAAATATATGCCTGTCTAGCTGTCCAAAATGTCTTCAAGAAATGAAAATGATGGAGTTAAGTTTCTCAAAATTTAATTCTCATAATACTGGTAAAAAAGCACAGCATGTGGCTGAAAATGCTAGCAGAAAGGTGTTTTTTAGGTGGTTTTTGGGCTTTTCCACTTATCAAAAGCTCATATTTTGGAGTTACAGTAGTAAAAATGTGATGTAGAGGCCATTATATTTCCAGCCCCAGTGATATTTCAACATTTAGAAGCTCCTAGAAAAAGCATAGCATGGCCCACACTGTGCTTTTTGAAGGCAAACTGTGGAAAAACCTAATAAATTTCTAGGTTTTCTAGAAAAATAGGCCTCAAAGATGGAGTGATATATCACTTAGCATGAAATATTTTGCAACATTGAGAGAGTTTTTTTTTTTTTTTGGAATGTTAAGAATATAAACCTCCTCTATTTTCCCAAAATTCTTCTATGATTGTCCAAAATATTCTCTGCAAAAAGGTGACTTAAACATGACATTGCACAATTAGACAAATAGGTTGTGAAGATGTGAACAGATCCCTCATTCTATAATACCTGTGTAAAATCTAAAGTAGGTTATTTTATTTTTATGTCTTAGGAACACAAACCCCCTCCAGTTTCTCAAAATTCATATTTTTTTATCCACAATATTTTCTACCAAACGATGACTAAACAATATATTTATGGAAAATGTGCCTTCAAGGATTTTTTCAAATTTCCCAAATTTTCTCCAAATTTCCTCAAAATTTCTCCAGAGATGCCAAATAATGTGTGTTATTCTATCATGGATGTATATACAAGTTGGTATAACTTACCCTTCTCCTTTTCACAAATTAGGGTTTCCTTTGTACTGTAATTTCAAGTAGGGTTTGTACTGCTCAAGGTCTAGGTTCATGCCTTTGAACCAATACTCACCATTTTTTGATATCCTTGTAGCATGAGAATAGTATCTACTGAGAATATGAAATCAACCCCTGTAATGATGGTGTTTTCTCCTTTCAAAGTGGTGGCAAACATATCTGTGAGATGCTCATGAAAACCTACCTCCTCCACTCTCTGAAAAAACCCGAAACAATTGAAATATTCAAGGCACTTTTTGATGAATGATGAGGAGGTGATTTAATTATACTTGGAGGGCTTAAACCTCAATATATTCTCCCATTTCTTTTATTTTCTCTTCTCCGATGTTTATGAATCAGCTTCCATGATGAAACCCTAGATGATAGGATGGTAAAAGAGGGAAGGGAGTAAAGGGATAAAATGAGAGAGTTAGGGAAGGGGGATGGGAGTAGGAAAAAATGATGTTGGGACCTTAGGGAAGTGGAGGGAGATTCAAAGGATGAGGGAATATGGGTAAGGAATTTTTACATGGGCCTATACTCTTGGGTGCCCAAAAAACGTAGTGAGTAGGGATAGGTCTTAGTAAATGAAATTGAGAGGGGATTAGGGTTTTAGGGTTGTATTTGGTGGTGTAGGAGGTTAGGGTATGGTAGGATATGGGTTCTAGAGTTTTAATATTAGAAAACAATATTTTTCAAGAAAAGCGTAGCATAGGAAGAAATTGACAAATTTTCCACCATAGGAAGGAAAACACGAAGCGAAAAGGGTGTGAAGTGGTTCAACTTGTTTTATATTTAAGAAAAATTTTGCTTGATTTTGAAGACCCTTTCTACCCTTTTGAAAATTTTATAAACCAAGTGTATCTTCCCTGGAAAAGGCGCATTTCCAGAAGGAAAAGTGCAACATGTCAAGGAAAAGTGCAACGTGTCCCTGAGAAAACCACAATGTGAGATTGCATACCACTTTTGAAGGCCTTCTGGAACTCCAAATTGAGCTCATGATAGCTCATTAGAAATATCTATATTTCTCATACATAATGGACCCCTCAAGAATTGAAAATAATCAAGTATAGCCCCTCAAAAATCAATTCTCCCAAGAATGGTAAAAAAATACGACATGGCTGAGGAAAAGCGCAACATGAGATTTCAGACCACCTTTGGAGGTCTTCTTGAACTCCAAATTGACCTCATGATAGATAATTAGAAATATATTTCTGACTGGTTATCATTTGACTCATAAAGCAGGTAATTTGGACACTCTATGACAGAGAAAATGAATTTTTTCCAAGGGTACTCTAGAAGTATAGCAAGTCTCCTGTAGCTACTATATTTTGGGCATTTATTTGGAACATTGAATATTTTTGAAACATTGAACTACAAATTTTAAGGAAATTAAGTACTTATTACATATAACATAAAATTAAATTTTTGAAATCAAATTTTGTTAAAGAAATTTGGTTATTACCCCTCCTCCAATTGCCAAATTTTATGCATGAAATGAGAGTTTTAGTGACCTTGAAAACCTAATGACCTAATGGAGACATGAAACTGAATAGAATCATGGTGATGATGACTGAAATGATGATACACTTAGCTGAGTGATAACATGGACCAACAATTTAAAAATTTTGGAAGGAGTGGAAAATAGTCCTAAACCGAATACCCAGTGACCAAATTTTTTCTTGAAGACCTAATGAAATGAAAAAAATTTGACTATGGGGCCCTAACAAAACATGATAAGAGTCCATTTGATCACTGGTAATAGGATGCAAATACTGAAACTAACATTATATATAGGAGTCTATGGGGTCACAATATAATCAAAGTCTATACAACAATAATAATATAAGGGCACAACAATAAAAATAGTGGGCTTCTTAGGGGCACAACAATAATAATATTGGGGTATATGGGCTCAACAATAACAATAGGGGGATACAATAATAGTAACAATATGGGGGATATACTAGTATTATAGAGACCTAACATGATCCTCTCCTTAAAAAAAACATTTCCCTCCATGCATGAGTAGTTCTGGATACTTCTGTATAAAATTCTCATCCTCCCATGTGGAATATTCAACTAGTAATTTCTTCCACTTAATGAGATGTTATGAAATTGATCAATTTCGTAGTTGTCAAGTTCTTATTTCAGTGACTGCTTCATACTGTAATATGATTTTTCCTTCTTCCTCAAGTTATGGAAATACTATTTGACCTAGGATCTTGTCACTGATAACATTATTTAAGAACGAAACATGAAAAACTAAATGTACTCAAGAAGATGGAGGAAGCTCCAATTTGTATGTCATAGTACCAATATTTTGCAACACCTTGTAAGGACCATAGTAATTTGGTGATAACTTATTATCCTTCTTAGCTTACTTGAGGAGAATTTGTTTATATGGTTGAAGCCGTCAAAATACCCAGTTTCGTACATCAAAACTTCTTTCATTGTGATGCTAATTTTTCTGCTGCTTCATTCGATTATGCACCACAGTGAGGTTATCCTTTAAGAGTTAGACAAGTTGATGTTGAGGCTTGATGTGATCTTCCACTACTTAAACCTTATAATTTTCTCTTAAAGATGAAGTGACAGATGGTGGATGAAATCCATCAAGTGCCATAAATGGGGTCATGTTTGTTGTAGTATGGAAGGAATTACTATACCACCATTCAGCCAGAGATAACCACTTGAATCATTGTGTTTATTTATCATATACAAAAAAATGAAAATATCCTTCTAAACATTTGTTCACTATCTCATTTTTTCCATCAGTTTGAGGATGATAAGATGAGCCATGAGGTAATTGAGTACCAAGAAAAGAAAATAATTTCGTCAAAAAATTTCCAGTGAAAATGGGATCTTTGTCACTTACAATAATATTTGGGTTTCCATGTAGGTTTTGAATTGTTTCCATAAATGCAATAGCTACTATACTATCTTTAAAAGGATGAGATAATTCACAAAGGTGTGCATACTTGGTAAGTCTATCAACTACCACCATGATGACACTCTTTCCTTCATATTTAGGTAAACCCGTGATTAACTCAATTGATATCTCCCCTCCCCCCCCCCACATCAATTTTGACTTGGAATGACTAAACGTTGTAACAGAACCAAGGCATTAATTGTCTCAACTTTATTTTATTGAAAAACCAAACATTCTACCACAAAATTTTGAATAAAAGATTTAAGGCGATTCCAAAAAAAATCCTTCTTGACCCTATAGTAATTTTTTTTAAATCCTAATTGCCCTCCTAAGGGTGAGGTGTGAAATTTCAAAATATTTTTTTGTTTGAGTTGAGAATTCTTACAAATATATAAGTGATCTTTGCACCATAATGACTATTTTTTCTAGATAAATGTATTATATGTACTGTGATATTGTTGCAACTTTTGAATGAGTATCCACACCCCTTCATTATTCTTCCATTCATCCCTCAATTTAGTTATGCAATCATGTTGGATAATAGAAGTGGCACAGAGAAATGCTTCCACATCCTCATCCTCTCTTGAGAGCGCATTTGCAACAACATTTTTCTTCCATTTTTTGTAGATGATTTCAAAGTCATATCCCAACATCTTTGTGACACATTTTTTTCTTCTCTTCTTAATATAATCCTTATTCCAAATTTTTTTTAAGACTATCCTGATCTGTTTTTACCTTGAAATGTCTTCCCATTAGGTAAGGTCACCATTTCTTTAGTGCATGTAGTATTTCTAATATGTCCTTCTCATAAATAGGTTTATGTAAATAATTTCCCTTTATTGGATGACTTTCAAATGTAATGTTTCTTCGTTATTGCATTAAAAACAACACCAATACTTTTTCTTAAGGCACCACATCAAATAATAAAATTTATTGTGAAGTATGGTGTAGCTAATACCAGTGCTTGACACATTGCCTCTTTAAGATTCTCAAAGGCCTTAGTTGCTTCTGGAGTCCAATAAAATGCATCATTCTTCAATAATTTTGTTAGAGGTGTTACTATTATCTCATAATTCTTTAAAAAATTGCAATAATCAAAGAGATCCTTGAAGATTCTTTATGGTTGAGGAGATTTTCCATTCCTTAATGGATTTAATTTTCTTAGGGTCTAGCTTAACACCCTCATGAGATACAATATGACCAAAATATTCAACCTCCTGTACCCCAAAGAAAACTTTGGAGGTGCTTACATATAATTTTTTCTCCTCCAATAGATTGAGCACCCTATCAACATGTTGAACATGATCCTTACAAGAGTTATAGTAGATTAGTATATCATAAAAAAATAGTAACACAAATTTTCTAATGAAGGCTTTCAAAATGGAATTCATCAAACCTTGAAATGTGGACAGTGTATTAGTGAGGCCAAAAGCAATGACCAGAAATTCATAATGACCTTCGCGAGTTCTAAATGCTATTTTTGGAATGCATTAAATCTTCATTCTAATGTGATGATATCTTGAAATAATATCCAACTTTTTGAAGTGAATTTATACATGTAATTCATCCAACAATTCATGAATGACAGGAAAGGGAAATGTATCTTTAATATGAGCTTATTAAGATCCCAATAATTTAGACACATATGCTATGATCAATCCTTCTTTTTCACCAATACTACATGAGAAAAGAAATAACTTTGACCAGGTTGAATTATACCAACCTCTAGCATTTATGAAACCATTCATTCAATTTCACTCTTTTAGGCATACGGATAGCTGAAAGTATTGATGTTTGGAGGAATAATTCCTTGAATAAAGTGAATAGAATGATCATAATGTCTAATAGGTGGGAGGCCTGTGGGGGTCTCAAATGCCTTGGAATTTTTTTTAAGACTTTTTGGATATGGAGACATAAATGATTTCAATGTTTCAACCTCTAGTGAGCATAATTATGGAAGTACACCCTGTTGTTATTTCTTAAAAGTATTTTTCATGCCATTAGAGTTTATTATCTTACCTGATTTCCCTACGATACCCTTTAATTCAATTTCCTTTCCATCCCAAAAATATTTTAAGAAAATTTCTTTAAAAGTAAAATCTATCATTCTCAAATATTGCTATCATCCCCAAAGATTGCAATCATTGGACTCCTAGTACAACATCAACACCACCCATTGAAATGGAAAAAAATGGACTATTCAATGAATATTCCCCCATGTTTAGCTTAATATTATGGAAATTTATAGAGAGATTTATGGTTCCTCCATTTCTAACCATAACTTGACACTTTGGTGTTGGATATAGAAAGTAATTCAATTCCATTGCTATCTTACAATGAATAAAATTATGGGTACTACTGGAATCAATCAAGACTATTACATTTTGTTCTTCATATATCCTTCTATCTTGAGAGTTTTATGAGTGGTAATTCCCGCTAATGAATTAAAAGATATGGTCATATTCATTTATTATTTCACTATAGTCGGTTCGTGGTGTATAAACACTACTTTTAATGTTTTATGTTTCTTTTCTTCCTCCTCTTCACAATCTATGTCAAACAATATCTTCTTAGCACACTTATGAATTTTAGTGTATTTGATCTCAAAACGATAAAAAATCCCTTTTTCTCTCATTTTGTCCAATTTTTTTTGTGTCAACCTTGTAGGTTGTGGAAGGGTAGGAGTAACAATGCTTCCATCTTTATGTTTTTTAGTGGTAGAATTCCTTGTTTCCATAGTTTTTGTTTCAAATTTTCTTGCCACCTTGAATGCCTTCTCCAATGAATTAGTCTCCCAAAGGAAAACCTGATATTGGATTTTATCCTTTAAAGTACCTATGAAGTCATCAATCCTATGCTCCTCTAGAATCTCAATTACCCTGATATTCAATTTTTGGAAGTTCTCAATTTGCTCTGCCATTGAACCCTTTTGTTTGAGATTTATTAATTGGGTAGAGAAGGTTTTTATCATTGTATCCTAATAATATGTTATCATTTTCTCTATAAAAATGAAGCAAATGACCAGTGGTTTGTTTCTATGTATGAATCCATTAATACCATATAAATTTATTAGGTTATAAATATAAATATGCAATGCATACCTTTCATGTATGTTTCACATGATGTAGATCAAAATATTTCTCCATCTGTAGTATCCATGTTATTAGATCCTTTCCATCAAAATTAATCATATATATCTTTGGAATGTGATGGGTCTTATACCCAAAATTGAATTCTCTAAAATCATAATTCATATTCTTTTTTTCCTCATCATGATTTTCATGGATTATATTGTCACCATTGGGAAGTATTTCTTATAAGAACTTTTCCAAACCCTCCTTCAAACCTTATAGCTTAAAATTGATCATTATTTTCATGGATGTGTAGGTTTTAACCCTGTAAAAAATTACCTACAAACAAATTCTTAAAACAAAAAATAAACAATGGAGGGAACATAAAACATAAAACAAATATACATATCTATTTTACCCTACATCCAAAACCGAGACTATCATATTTATTTTTCGTTATTTTTCATTATTTATATACATGTCAAAGCATTCATAAATCCAAATCCATAACCGTGGATTGGAGCATAATCATAGTTTCCTTGAACAGATCTACAAAATACCATGGGTAGAAAACCATCATGCCCAAAACAATGTGAAAAACCCATGCACAAAACCATGGGTAGGTCCAACCACCATCTTTGGGTTTGGCCCCCACCATTGTGTCCACATAAAAAAAAACTTGGGGCACTGTCGTGGACCCCGTGTAGGTAGGATACCACCCCCTTGAAAAGCTCTCAACAAGGGGGCTTGTCGCATCCCCTATGACCCCCTTGCTGCGACCAACACAACATACAACAAATTTGGCTAGTCCTTGAATAGATATAACAAACACCTAACTGTCTACTTTTAAACCATTTTTGAAAACTCTGATGTTCCTTTTTACACCGTATATCTTAAAATTCCTCAAGGTTTCCAATTTATTTTTTGTTACCTTTTACGAGAGTGAAATTTGTTGTTACTTTTTTTTTAATTTTGATATATCATGTTGCATTTCTTCCTCTTCTTTATGTGTCATAGTAGATATTTTTGGTTGCTTAATAGATGTATCCATTGTTTTTTTCGAGGCATTATGGAATCAAACAATGATATCTATGATTAATTATGCCCCTTGAATCACTTGAAACTGATTTTTCAAACAAATGTTATGCAATTTTTTTTAAAATACACACATTATTATTTCTTTTATGATCTCGATCTTGAAACTATTGTGTCTCTTTAATTTTAGACTCTCAAGGTTTGAAATTATGTCTTATGGGAGAACTCCAAGTATTCTTTTGTAACACCCCCAATTTGTGTGTTGAATTTTTAAAAGTTAGACATTTGAACTTTAATCCTAAGGGGGTGGACCCCAAGGGATGAGTATGATGTGAATGTATATGCATATTTTATTTGAGGAAATAAATAAAATGATTGTGCATTTTGACCAAAAAGAGAATTTGAGATCACTTGCCAAATCCATGAGGATGGATAAGGCAACAAATCCCCAAAAATCTTTCAAAAATCCTTGAAAGAAATTTATTTATATTTGAGGAGGAATCTAAATTTCCCCAATGAAGAGGAGTAGTTGGGAAGAGGTGAGAAAAAGCTGGAAAAGCTGAGGAAAAGCTTAAAGCAGCTTTAAAGAATCCCAAGATGGGAAGCCTAGGCT